>VDFB02047397.1:109258208-109318377 GCA_007258455.2 Sequoia sempervirens | reverse complement strand
AATGGATGAATGTTTACTTGGAACAAGTAAATGAATGATTGAAATGGCATAACGAGAGTTCAAGATGATAAACGAAGGTTTGAAATAGATGAATGTTTATACGAAACGAGTGAACGAATGATTAGAACGATGAAATAAGCGTGCGAAACAATGAAACGGGTGTCTAAAATGATGAAACAAATGATAAAACTAAGTGGCCAAGGGTCAAGTCTGCCCCTGAGATGGGTTAGGTCCACCCCTAGAGGGTAGGTCTACTTGTCTTGAGGGAAGGTCCGCCTGTCGGACAAAATTTTGTCAAAAATGGCCCAAACAGGCTTAAAAGGGGTGGTTTAAAGGTCAGGTCTGCCCCTGGAGGGTAGGTCTACCTGTTGGGAGGGCAGGTCCTCCTGTCGGGCAAAAGTTGGTCAAAAATGGCCAAAACAGGCTTAAAAGGGCTGGTTCAGAGGTCAGGTCCGCCCCTGGATGGGTCAAGTCCGCTCTTGGAGGGCAGGTCCACCCCTAGACAGGTTTAAACTTGAATTTTGAAAAGATGACTAAGGAAAAGGACCCAAAACACAACAAACATCAATCAAAAGGATATGGCTGAACAAAAAATTACTGGTTTTGTACAAAGAAGATAATTCAGACAACACAATCCTAAGATTAGTAGAAAGGGGTATGGCTGAAAAAGTCTTCTATTCTAGGATGAAGATGGTTGCTGGAGTCCTCGATATACACCTGGTATGTGAGGCCCAAACTGTGAACACCAACCCATTACAAGCGTGAGTTGGGAACCTTAGCGAGATACTAGAGGCTCAGACCAACTCTTCATGTCATCCCGACGCTTCACCAATTACAACATGGTTGGATTGAGTTACAAATTTCACTCTCCCTCCTTTATATACCCCACTGGTACGCATGGTTGGAATCGTCCCTTGAGGTGATGAAATCCCCAAGTAGGTCCCGCTAAGAAAAGGAAAACAAGGGTGACTCAAAAGGACTTGGTAAACTATGATTTCTTGTCACCCAAGATTGCCAAATGGTGCAAGGGGATTGGATACGTCAAATAGCTTATCAACAAGCATGACAAACAATATTAATTAACACCCCTAGTTAAATTGTGCCTAAGTTATGCAAAACAACAAGCAACAATTGATAAATAGATAACCCTGCAAAGAAAATTTGTTAGTTAATTTTCTCCTTGTTCCTCACCAAATGTCAATTAGATGCTTGCACAGAATCAAACAAGACACGTTAGGGGGGTTAAAAACACTTAAAACAGCCAAAAAGAGTGCTAAAAACTAAAATTTCACCTTTTGAAAAAATTGTCTAGGTCAGGTCTGCCTGTCTAGAGGGCGGGTTCGCCTGTCTAGAGGGTAGGTCTTCCTGTCTAGAGGGAAGGTCAACCCCTCTATGATTTTTTTTCAAAAATTAGCTTCTGGAGTCTATGGAGGGCAGGTTCGCCCCTAGGCAAGGTTAGGTCTGCCCCTGGAGGTCAGTTCGCCTGTCTGTTAGGTCAAGTCTGCCCCTCGAGGTCGGGTTCGCCCCTAGATGGTCAAGTCTACCCCTCTGCAACCTGCACCTGCGAAAAGTGAAAAATACAACAAACGTAAAAGATAGAGACCCGTTTGTGGGTCCCACCGGGCGTGCCAGAAATGTGAACAGGGGAAAATATGTGTTAGAAGATGAGCAACAAAAAAAAGAGTGCAAATAACAAATATAGACACCCTAAACCTCAAGATTGAGAAAATGATTAACTTAACAAAAAAAAAGAATGTTTTACCTTGTTGAGTTGTCCTTTGCTTGGCCCTTCGATCTTTGATGTAGTGTATGCTCCTTTAATGGCAAGAGATGCAAGTGTGAGATGGAAGATGAAAGGAAAATAGGTTATAATGGATGCAAATGAAAATATTTGGCTAAGTATGGCTTAAGAGAAAAATTTGTAAGAGTTTAACTAACACAAATGGTCTCCTCCCTAAAATGAGAGAAAATAAGGGGTATTTATAGAGAATTTTGAATTCTCTAGAGAAATGGATGGTCGAGATTAAATCAACATGGCCAAGATGTAGGGCTATGGTGAGTTGAGAACTCACAAGCACCCACATCTTGACATGTGGCATGTGAAGTGGCTCAAGATGATGTGTAAATGAAGTGGAAGGAGAGTACATGACATGGAGGCACTTCATAATACCTTGGGATTTGGACAAGATCTCATAAAAGAAGTCCTTGTTCCCATGTGGGTGAAAGGACATGTGAGGAATTAAAAATTCCTCAAATATCCACATGAGAATGAGAGAAAGAATTTAAAATTCTTTGGAATGCATTGGGGGATTAAATGTGAATTAAAAATTCACATGGGGAAAGGGGGTAACTTCTCCAAAAGGAGAAAGCCTTTAATAAGGTTGACTTATGACACTTTCCATAAATGAAATGGAGATTAGGTTGACCTAATTAAGTGATTAAGGTTGTGCAAGTACTTGATTAGCCAAATTAATGACATATTAGAGGCAAGTGGGAAATTATGGAGGATGTTCACATGTGACTTGATGTGACAAGTCAAAGATTACATGGGGAAGAGAAAAAAGAATTTAATATTTCTTGGAAGGATAAAAGGAATTAAAAATTCATTGAGAGGTTGATTAGGCTTGTTAATGAAGGATTAGAGGAGGGTTAGGTGGCTAAGAGAGATTAGAGGCCAATTTGCAAAAGTTGGAGGATGTGACACATCCTAATCAAGGATTAGGCATGTGCACATACCTAATGATGAGATTAGAAAAATAATTAGGATTAAGAAAGAGATGTGACATGTGAAGAATTAAATAAATTTCCTATTTATTTAATTCATTTGATGAAAAAGAGGATTAAAGAGATAAGACATCTATTTATTAATTAAATACCTTAGGGATTTGGCAGAATTAAGGATATTAATTAAATAATAGCAATATTACTTAATTAATGCAAATAAGGGGATGCTTAGACGAAAGGGGATAAATTTAGATAAATTAAGTGTCCAAATTTAGGTGTCTACAACTAGTATTTTCTTCTCTTTGTGTTCTTTGTGATTGCATGTGTGTAATGTGATCTATTTTACATTGTTGCTTGGCATGTATTTATATGTTTGTGATCCTACTTTGGATGACCCTTGTCACTTTGTTGGTACACGGATACAAAGGAAGTGAATTTATCGTGAAATTCTTCTATTTTTATCTGCATTCTTCTATCTATCATAACCATTTGTCTCGTGTTTTCCTTTTGAGGATGATGCAAGGTGTTGAAACATTTAGGTCTCTTCCATGTTGACCCAAAATTTCTTTTTTTCTTCTCTCTCTATGTGTCATTCTTCCTTTATGCTCATTGTTCAATGAATCATTTAGGGAATGATGATGGTTCCAAGCTCAATTATATCACTATAGCAATGACAAACGTTGACCCCAAATCCATGGATCACTTATGTGTTATCTTAGGATTACATATGGGGTAAAAACTCCTTTCCATGATGTATCTCTATTCTTGGAAACATATGTTTACTTAGGGATTTTTGAATAAATCTCTCATATATTGGCATTTATTGTGTTCTAGTTTAAATTAATTGCTCACAACATGGTTTTTAGAAATTTCTTTAAAGTGGGGGAATATATTTCCTTTCTCATTGTTCACTTCAAAGTGTGGTCTTCTTACTTCACGTGATGTGTCTTCGTAGTGGTGTCATTGGATTTGATGTCCTTCAAGATTGTGACCTTTCTTGGCATATGACATTCCTCTTAGTGGTAATGCTACAACTTGCATTCCCTAAGTTGTGAATTTTTTATCCTCAACTAGTCCTCTCTTGGAGACATTAAGCACAATATTCCCTAAGGTGATACCTTTCATGACTAAGAAGAAACCCTTTGAATATCCTATTGCATGTATCAAGGCCACCAAGCATAACATAACTTGCTTGCCAATGGAGCCTTTATGTTTTTCATGAGTTCCTAGCATAACACAACTTGCTAGCCTTGTGACCATTTATGTGGCACCTTATCAAAGTTATTAGGAGGTATAACTTTGGTATGGTTGATACATGGGAGCCTGTAGACCTGGTATGAGTTTCCCATTAGCCACTATTTGGGGCTCACCTAATGGACAACAGATTTCACTAGATCGTGTGAGTACATTTTGTTTGCATAGTGGACAGTAGGTTTCCACTTGTGGATGTTTTTGGACAAAAAACTAAGGATTCATCCATACCGATTGGAAAAATAGTCAAGAATTGATCCACCCATCTCTTTATCTTCTTTAATTTTGGCATTGTATGCTTCTGTATCTTGTTTGTGCTACATATTTAACATAGGCATTTGTCTCTTTGTTCCTTTGTTGTTTTTCCATGAGATCTTAGATCCTAGGTGCTTGATCATCCTCCCTAACCTTTTTTGTATTATCTTTCCAACATTTGTACAATTAGACCTTACTTGATGCTTTTTTGTTAGAATTTAGTGTGATTTTGAGTGTAGGGCTCATCCTCTCACTAAAGTGGGGGCTAAATGTAGTATCAAAAAATATACTCCTATTATAGAGTAAATTTGCACCCCATGTGCAAATTCCCCTTTTTTCCTTTTTCCACTTTAGAAAACCAAGTTCAGAGGAAATTTTTTGCATAAGCCCATTGCCTTGGTTCTACTTGATGCTCATTTTGTGTGTTGGTAGAAGTGAAACCATTGTGGATGCCTACACGGTGTGCAGACATCTGCGTGGCACACTAATGTCCATAACGGATTCTCGCATCTAAAGCATGCAGAGATGTCACACTTTCTATTTTGATCAAGTTGTAACGCCTCCACTTCAACCTCATCAACTCAAAATCACCTATTTCTCTACAAATTCACCATTCCTTCATGCATTTCCATATTTTTCATGCATTTCCATATTTTTCATGCATTTTCCATCTTTCAGGCACTCAATCCATTTTTCCATACATTTTTGAGAACTCCATTTGCACTCCATTTAGCATTGCAGTAGCAACAAATAATTCAATCACTTCAGTAGAGAAAGTTTGGCGCCACACCATTGCAATAGAGGCTCGAGTACTCTCATCTTCTCCCCATTAGCCTTAAGTGCTTTTGGTGGACGTGGTAAGCTTCCCATTCCTTTCCTCTATTACGTTGGTTGAGTAGCACTTTTACTACTTTCTAGTGCTTTTGTTATATTTCTTTATTATATTTATCTATCATCTTTATCTTTGTTGTAAGTGGAGGTGGAAACACCAAAATGGGGTCTAACTGAGGCACACCCCTATATAGCCCTTCCCCAACATTTTTCTCTCTTTTTTGTGTGCAAGTTTAGGTGCTTTTTGGAGCTTGTTGGAAAGAACTTGTTTGTAGGAATTAATTTGTTGGTATAACTTCCCTCACCCCTTTTTGTCCTCTTCATTCATGTCGTTAACATACTTCAGTCTCCTAGAAACCATACCTTAAGTTGTCATTCTATTTTAGTTTTTTCTCCTGTTTCTTGGATTTTTTGGTTGTACGGACGCTAACGCCTCTGAGAGATGCTAGCGTGCAACGCTGTCATCCCAGTTATATGCTTTCGTCCTTTGAAAAAAAGCTCCCTGAGACACAAAGCCGAACCTAAAATTTGACTCGCTTGGTTTCCTTCTTCATATTGGATTTGCAGAGTGATTGAAGGGCCCTATAGTCCTCATCATTCTCATCCCTTATTTCCTAAAACCCACATTAGCTGAGGTAAGTTTGGTTAGCCCTCCACTCTTGGCCCTCCATGACCTGGGGCCTTGAATGTGGTTGGTCTCCCACTCTTACATTTTTGGTGAACCCAACGTGAACCAACATTTGTTCATCCATCGGTGATAAGACTTTTATCCTATACCTTGCAATTGTTGTACTTTTGAGAGTTGCATGAGCATTACAACCTAGTCAACAAATTCTGAGCATGTCATTAGGAGAAGTTTATGACACCTTCCAATGGACATGTCAAAGGCCACTTATTATTTTTCTACTGGTCTCTCTACTAGTTTCACTATTGGCCTTTTTACAGGCTTCTTCTCTAGTCCCACCCTTAGTTTGGAGTGGTTGTCAAGAGGGGAGTTAGGATTCTTTGAAACCAATCCTACTCCTCCTGCATCTCCCACACCATTGTTAGTGGATGAGTGCAAAGCTGTTCAAATCCCTCTTGAATACGTCACCACCCTAAGCAAGAGGTTGGGTGACCTAGGAAATCACCTGGAAAGAAACCCAAGGATGGCCATAGGTTCTCAAGTCATTAGTGAATTAAAACATATGGTCGAAAAGGACCAAACATGCATAGAGATCCTGGCTAGTCTTACTTGTTTGATAGAAGAATGCACTCCTTCAAGCAATCCTCATTTTATACAAGGAGCCTCTTTTCAAAGATAGGAAGGGCAGTAGGGAGTACCAATTCCTTCCATCTCAGTACACATGGCCGATATTGTGCCCTCAATCAACATTCCTTCCACATCCGAAAAACCTGAAACTATCAAAGTGAACAAGATCCCCTTTGGCTTTAGTTTCACCCCTCCTGTCACCTCTAGCAATGGAGGCTTTGGTAGTGGTGGTGGATTTGGAAGTGGAGGTGGTGCTGATAGAAATGGTTCTAGTAGAGGTCATGGCAGTGGCTCTAGAAGTGGATGTAGCAGAGGCTCTGGTAGTGGTTCTGGTGGGGTTCACACTAGTGGTTTGGGTGGTGGCTCTAGAGGAGGATCCTTTGGCCCTATATCCTCTAATGACCCTGTTCTGAATGCTCTTATTCAGAATATGGGTAGGATGCGGAGCCATTTGGCGAGTCTTTCCCAAGCCTCTACCCAACCTATCTTTCAACCCTTCGTCTAGGATAGTCCACTATCAACAAAAATTCTAAACACTCCCTTTCCTCAAGGTGTGGAGATTCTGAAGTTTGAGAAATACAACAGCAAAGGGGATCCATAGTCACATGTGTCCACCTTTAATGACTTGTGTACCGACTTCTTCCATCATGATGCATTGATGGAAAAATTGTTTCCCTGGTCTCTCAAGGATACAACACTAGACTGGTACTATTCCTTGTTAGATAATTCTATATTCTCTTTTGATCAACTTGTGAACCAATTTCTTAGACAATTTCAGGCTAACATCGAGCCAAAGATGACCTTCTTGGATCTCATCTAGTGTAAACAAGGAGATAACAAAAATTTTACTGATTTCATAATGCAATATCAAGCGCTCTTTTCACAAATCTCATACCCGCTGCCAAATTTTGATGTGTTGAAGGTATTCTTGGGGAACTTACAAAGGCCTTGGCAAGAAATTTTTTCCCTTATGAAGTATCCTTCTTTCGTGCATTTGTGTGCAACTTTGTTAGAATATCAACAAATGGTTACTCAATTTTGGGGACCTTCTTTGCATTCCCATTCTAAGGGAAGATCTATAGTATCGACCTCTGGGAAAGGAAATTCTGTTATGAATGTGGTTGCTGCCATAGATGATGGTAATCTTAGATGTAACAAGAAGTTTACAAAAATTCCAGAACCTTATTCCTCCATCTTGCAAAATTTTCTAAGGGATAAGATCATAACTTTTCCAAACTCAAAGTCGGTTAAAGAACCTTACCCTAATTGGTATGAAAAAAACACCTATTATCAATACCACTAAGTTAATGGGAATGATACCAAACGTTGTATGTTCCTGTGTCATGAGATACAGGATCACATCGAGGATGGAACTTTCCATCTCAATGGAATCCAACAACATACAAATAAATTAGTGGAAAAAGAGAACAATGAATTGCAGATATACATGGACCCATTTCCATCGCATTCTAAAAATATGATTATTGAGCACACTAACTCTTTAACCCATTCTGAAGCCTATGTCAATATGGTCACAATTATGTCTACCACACAATCTTCATCCAATTCCCTATATATAACATTTAATTCACAAGATCTACCCTTGAATAATAAGCCCTCTCCTCTTTACATTCTTGCTTGCCTGAATGGCAACATTGTGACAGGGGTCTTGGTAGACCCCACGAGTCAAGTGAATTTCATCATGGAGGAAGCATTGTGGCTTAATTCATTACACAAAAAATAATATGAGGAAACAAAATCAACCATCTGAACACATGATGGTATTTCATTAAAACATTATGGCTCAATAACTTTGTCTGTCCTAGTTGGACCTATGGTTGTTGACATAGTTTTTGACGTCATCTAGGAGTCCAACCTATTCAGGATGAAGCTAGGCATGCCTTGGATAGCTTCCATGAATGGAGTTGCCTCTGTTATTCACAAATGCTTAAATTTTCCCCATGAAGGTGTCGTGCATGTAGTGCATGACACTGGATACTAGCCCTTGGTGTCCCATGGTGGATATTAATTGGATCACTTTTGGCCTACTCTAGTTGGTCTACTTCCTCCAAGAATAGATCTACTTTACAATAATTATGTAAAGTATAAGACTAGGGGCAAGGGATAGCTGAAACTAACCCTTCCTATGATACAGGAATCGGTTGCCTCTTCTTCCCAAATGGAGAAGGAAAAGCTTGCACTGACTACTCCCTCTTCTTAGAAAAGAAAGGAGGAGTCCATGTCAAATCCCCCTCCTTCCTATAAGGCAAAAGAAAAGTCACCTCTTCTTGGATTGCCACAAAATCTCCCCTTTCTTGGGAAGAATATTGGATGAGTTAGCCTGGCGGCTATTTGGTGAGTTCGCTGATTCCTTCTTGGCGTAGACCCAAGTTGAGGATCATGGATTTCCCTAATGAATATCCTAGATAGTGGTACTACTTATGTGGAAGAAAGAGAGGTTCCCAAAGGGAATTCAATCTGAGGCATCCTACTGCTACTACTTCCAAAGCAACAAGTAGGAAGAGGCATAGTGCTAAGGCTCTTGAGCTGACTCTTCCTGTTGTTTCTCAACTTTCTCCCCTTGCTCTCGTACAAGAGTATGTCCTTCCATTGGAAATAGCTGCAGTGGAAACTCCCATGACTGAGAAAGAGCCTTTTGTCCCTATACAACCTCTGACCTCTAGCTCTAAGAGTTGAAGAAGTTTCCTTGCACGCGATCGCAAGCGCCGATGAAAGGCTCTTATGGCTGAGCATGCCGCTCTGCAAAGGAAGGAGAAAGAGGAGAAGACTTCCCTTGTCTTAGGGTCTGCTGCAGTGTCCTCCTCTCTTCTCCCTTCTTCTTCCATTCAAGTCAGTTTTGCACCACCTTTGGCTCCCATAGTAAGTATGAGGGCCCCTGTACAGGTATTCATCACTCCTTCGATGAAGCCACCTCTATTAGCATTGTTCAAAATGTTTCACCCTTTCTGAAACCCATAGACATGGAAAAAAATTAACTGGTGTCTCCTTTGGTTCTCTCTACCTCTTCCTCTACACCTCTTGCCTCATACTTGGGGAGTTTGTATCTCTTGATGAGGAAAAATTTGGAGGGTAGTTCTTCTAATAGTGGTGAACACAAGAGGATCCCACCTTCTCCGCAAGGTGGCCTTGTGTTGACTTGTTCTGTCTTAGCAATAGAACCAGTCTCGACTTCTCCTGAATTTCTCACCACTCCTGAGTCACTTGGTGATCCCAATGATGGATCTCAGGAATTCCCTCTTCTATCCACTGAGATTGAGCATGGCACTCCTATGAGGTGTCTGTTCAATTCTGTAGACAAAGTTTTGGCCCTATCAATGATCTTTGCCATATCACTAACTCTTACTCCACAAGAGTTGAGTGGATAAGACCTTGAGGGGCCTTCTTCATTAGCCCTTGTTGTGGGAGGGTTGGAAGCTCCTCCCCTTGACATTTCACTGTTACAGGCTCGTCTACCTTCCCCCTATGATGATCTTGAGTGGGAGCAGATGCCCTCCTGGTTGATCAATACTAGGGGAGGAAAACTCTTATTTATTTGTAGATTAGATATGTGTTTGTGATGTGTTTCCCCCATAAATGTGCTATGTGTTCCTGGAGGACCCATGTCACCCTCTTTGGTGCTTGGATATAGGAAAGTTTTTGTGTCATAAACCTTCTTCTATTTGTATCATCATTCTTCCATGTTTGTGCTTGATTTTCGGTAAATTGGGGATGATGCAAAGTGTTAGGGGCATTTAGGCACCCCTTCAATGTTGACCCAATTTTTTATTTCTACTTTCTTTTACATGCATTCTTCTTGATCTAGTTGGGTATTGATGATCTTCCACCTTGCACTCTAGCTACCTATTATATAAGCTTGGATAGATCTAACACTGCGAAACCAGATCCCCTTGTGCCCTTCATTTTTGTTTATATCATTCACTTTCTTTTTAATCTTTCCCTCTTATTTGCTTTAGTTTTCCCTTTCATGTGAGACAACTCCACATCTTCATCATTTGTATTTTCAAAAATGTATCCGTTGCTAAACACATCTTTTATGAAAAGTCCTTGCAAACTTTCCTTTTTCGAAGACAATATTTGCAACAAGGGATCCTTTTGAAAGAATTTGAAAACTAGTCCTTTGAAGTGGGAATCACTTTGATGTTCCCCTCATGTGGGGGAATAATCTTCCTTTTTAATTCCTTGATAAAGTGATTCCTTGATGATAGATCGATTCGAAGACAAAAACATCTCTTTTGAACTACACGTCCCTTGAGTGGACCCCTTTTTCTTTGTGTCGGGTTCCCAAGGGACCCCTTTGAAAGATTTCCTATTTTTTGATGGTCTACATGACTGTCCACTTGCCTACCTACATGGCCACTTCCTGACATGTTCTATCTGAGGATAAACATGTCGCCGCTTTTGACTCTACGAAGTTCTCTTCCTTTAGTTTCCTCCATGAGAGAGATCTTGGGTGATACCTCTCTACAAGACCAAGCACCTGTAGGGCGCTTCCTTTGAGCTTCCTCCATGTGAGAGATCTTGGAGGTTGCTCCCCTATAGGACCGAGAATCTGTAGGGAACTCACCTTTGGTTTCCTCCATGCTAGAGAGCTTGGGGGACACCTCCCTGCAAGATCGAGAACCTATGGGGCACTTTCCTTGGATGTTCTTCATGCTAGAAATCTTGGAGAATATCCTCCTTGCAGGTCTGTGGGTCTGTAAGGTGCTTCTAAGGCTTTCTCTATGTGGGATATCTTAGGGGATGCCTCCTTGTAGGTTTATGGATCTGTAGGGTGCTTTCTTTCTTCAGCTTCATGGTTATGAGAAGCTATGAAGTTCTTTGCTTGTCCTGCACTCTCAATTTTTCCAGATCATGGTCTACTTCCTCGTCGATACAGATAGAAATTTATAACCCTATTACTACTACTTCAATCTACTTTACCAAGTACTCATTAGTATTCATACTTGCTAAAGTGGGGGAAAAATGTGATAGAGTAAATTTGCGCCCCATGTGCAAATTCCCCCCTTTTCCTTTTTCCACTTTAGAAAACCAAGTTCGAAGGAAAAACTCCACATAATCCCATTGCCTTGATTCCAATTGGTGCTCATTTTATGTGTCGATAGAAGCGAAACCATCATGGACACCCACGCGGTGCGTAGACTTCTACATAGTGCGCTAATGTCCATAACGGATTCCCATGTCTGAAGCATGCAGAGACATTACACTTTCTATTTTGATCAAGTTGTAATGCCTCCACTTTGACCTCACTGATCCAAAATTTCCTGTTTCTCTACAAATTCCCCATTCCTTCATGCATTTCCATCTTTTTCATGCATTTTACATCTTTTAGGCACTCAATCCATTTTTCTATACATTTTTGAGCACTCCATTTGAACTCCATCCAACATTGCAGCAACAACAAATCATTCAATCACTTTATTAGAGCAAGTTTGGGACCACAGCATTGTAGCAAAGGCTTGAGTACTCTCATCTTCTCCCCATTAGCCTTGAGTGGTTTTGGTGGAGGTGGTAAGCTTCCCATTCCTATCCTCTATTATGTTGGTTGAGTAGCACTTTTACTACTTTGTAGTGCTTTTGTTATCTTTCTTTATCATATTTATCTATCATCTTTATCTTGGTTGTATGTGGAGGTGGAAACACCAAAAAAGGGTTTGAATGAGGTAGGCCCCTATACAAACCTTCATTTTTTCTCTTTTTTGTGTGCAGGTTTAGGTGCTGTAAATGAATCAAATCTTATCAGGGTTGAATCCTAGAAGACCTATGGAAAATTGAAAGAAGGAATTTTGTGTAATACTTTTAAGTCAGATTTTTGTGTCTGGTTTGAATGTGCTGATTGCAGAACATTGATTGATTTCTATGTTTGCAAGAAAGAATAGAATTCTTATTTGTATCAAAGGAGAAGACACGTTCAAGAGAAATGCATCTCATGAGAGGATGTGTCTCCACAAGATGGAGACACGTCTGCTCATGGGACATGTCTCTTGAGCGCACAGGTTCTCATGTTAATTATGGTGGTTACCAAACTTAACATGTAGCAAACAAAGATCTTATGTTATCCTTGAGTACGTCTATAAGTAAGAGCAGTTTGATTAAGAATAATGATGATGCATAGCCTGCAATCATTATTCATTTTTGATCGAAGCTATCTTAACTTAACACTCCCTCTTAGCTAGGGAAGATACTTCAAGATGAATAAGAGGAGATATCACCTTCACATGTGATATCGAAGATATTATATGATTCTTCAATATTGTCAAGTCACATTGCATTCTTCATAACACATCTTTATTATGGTATGTGCACTGAAATCAAGTCACATGATGTCTACCATAATGATTCATGGCATATCCACATATATGTATAGATATCCACCATGATTATCTCTAAAGGATCACAATGATCTTCAAATGACATCAAGTCCCATGATATCCATCAAATTTTCCAAGAGATACTATCATGACATGTCCACAGATATCAAGTCACATGATATCTATCATGATAGTTCAACTCATCATTGTAGAGTCACCACTTTACAATGTCACATACAAGTGTTCATTATTAGAAAGATCGTCACCTTTCAATAATGTACATAGGGGGAGCAAGCCCATAAGGTCATGGAGTTACACACATTACAAAAGAGTGTAGACATTAAACATCTTTAAATATATTAGTACAACTTCTAAAGAATTTTGAATTTCAAGCATAAAATCAAATTACATTTCAATCATACCAAGCTTCTTCCAGAAGTGTTCAACCTTGATTCGAGAGAGAGGTTTGGTGAGAATGTCTGCTGTTTGATCATTTGTAATAATATACTCCAATTGAATCACATTCCTTTCTACCATGTGTCTTACATAATGATAGGGCATCTCAATGTGCTTAGATCTATCATGGAATACTAGATTTACAGAGAGTTTGATGCAACTCCGATTATCAAAATGAATGATGGTAGGATTCAAGGGCTCACCAACGAGTCCCACAAGCAATTTCTAGAGCCATACTACTTCTCTTGCCCCCATAGAGGCTGCAATGTATTCAGCTTCTGTCGAGATTTGGGCTACAAAAGACTATTTTTTGTAGATCCAAGAGATCATAGCCGATCCCAAACTGAAGCGACATCCTGATGTACTTTTTTGATCAATTATACTTCCAGCCCAATCTGAATTAGAGTATCCATGTAGATCTAGTTGATTATTTTTGTAAAGAAGACCATATCCAATAGTGCCTTGAAGATATCTCAATATATGTTTCATTGCTATAAGATGAATTTCCTTTGGCTCACACATGAAATAGCTTAAATCATTCACTGCATAGCAAATATAAGGTCTGGCGTTAACCAGGTACATCAAAGATCCAATCATTTGTCTACATAGGGTTGAATCTGCACACTTTGATTCTACTGCTGCTTCTTTTAGTTTGTGAAGGTTGGTTTCCATGGGTGTAGACATGGGTCTACAATCCAACATTCCAAATCTCTTTAGAATATCAATAGTATACTTTCCTTGGTTTAGTATGATGCCATCTGGTTTTTGCCAGACTTCCAAACCAAGAAAGTAGTGTAAAATGCCCAAGTCTTTCATGTCAAATTCTGAAGTTAGATCCTTCTTTCCTTGAGCAATGAGGTGATCTTCTCCTATTATCAGTAGGTCATCAACATATAAAATAATTATTAACATATCACCTTTAATTACCTTAAAGTAAAGATTTGGGTCTACATCATTCTTGGATAATCCTAGTCCCAAGAGGTAGCTATCAATTCTTTCATACCAGGCCCTGGGATCTTGTTTAAGTCCATATAATGCTTTCTTTAGTCTGCATACATGTGAGTCAGGTTTATGTATCACAAAACCTTCAGACTTCTCTAAATAAACTTCCTCTTCAATGGTTCCATTTAGGAAGGCAGTTTTTACATCCACTTGATGGATCTTCCAGCCTTTAGCTACTGCAATGGCTATCACTGCTCTCACAGATGTGTAACAGGAAACAGGTGCAAATGTTTCTTCATAATCAATGCCCTCCTTTTGTGAAAAACCTCTTGCCACAAAACATGCCTTATGTTTTTGTATACTACCATCAGCAACATGTTTTATTTTGAAGAGCCATTTAGAAGAGACGAAAATTTTCTCTTTTGGTCTAGGCACTATATCCCATACATCATTCTTTAGAATGGAATGATACTCTTCCGTCATTACGTCCTTCCATACTTGATGTTTGAAGGCTTCTGAAACACTGGAGGGTTCTGAATTTATGATGTCATTCAATAGAGCAACGTAGCTTGAGAACCGTTTGGGTCTTTTACTTTCCCTAAATGTTCCTTTGGGCGTTGCATGATTCTCAGCTTCTTTGATCATCTTTCTAGCCCAAAGTGGTCTCTTCTTGTCGTTTTCATTTGTATTATCATCTGAAGTAGATAGAAGTTCATTTGATATCTCCTCAGGATTCTCCCTCTGAATCTCAAGGGTAGGATCCTCGTCTAAGACTCTAGGTGAATAAGTTTCTATCTCATTTGAACTTCTTGCCCTTTTGAATGCTATGTCTTCTTCAAAGATGACATCTCTGCTCAATTCAATTTGTTCCTACCCAAGTATGAAAATCCTGTAAGATTTGGAGGACTCACTATATCCCACAAATATCCCTTTCTTTCCGAAAGGTTCTAGTTTGAATCTTTTCTCTTTGGGCACATGAATATAAACTGGGCAACCAAAAATCCTAAAGTGACTAATATCAGGTTTTATGTCAGTAAATCCTTCTTCAAGAGTTTTGTTATCTAGATGAGAATGAGGACACCTATTTTGAATGTAGACAATAGTTCTAGAGGCTTCTACCCAGAATGAGGTTTCTAAGTTCTGGTCAAGTAACATTGCTTTTGCAGCTTCTACAGTGGTTCTATTTTTCCTTTCAGCAACCCCATTTTGTTGAGGGTTGTAGACTACTGTAAACTCCCTCTTAATCCTGACATTCATGCAAAATTCCTTAAAGATTTCAGAGGTGTATTATTTCCCGTTGTCTGTTCTTAAAATTTTGATTTTCTTCCCGGAGAAGTTTTAAGAGAGAGCTTTGAACTCTTTGAAATTTTAAAGGATTTCAATTGACTCTTTACACTTAAGAAAATAAATCCAGGTCTTCCAAGAGAATTCATCTATAAATATGACATAGTATAGGAAGCCTGCCTTGGAGGGTATAGACATGGGTCCACATAAATCAAAGTGAACCAGTTCTAACACATTTTGGGTTTTACTCAAGCTATTGTGAAAGGATCCCTTTGTATTTTTTCCTAGGGCGCAACCTTTACAAGCTCCTTCATGAGTTGGTTTTAACTTGGGTAATCCTGTTACAAGTTTTTCCATAGATGGTAGGGCACGGAAATGAAGGTGTCCTAATATTCTATGCCAAATTTCATTTGAATCAGAAGTATCAAGGATAAGAGCTTGCTTGACTTTAGTGCATAGTTTATAAAGATAACCTTGTCTTACACCTATGGTTAGAGCTTTCTTTATAGTTGAGTTCTTAGGCCATGCCAAAACTTTCCCATCCATAAATGTAACTCTATATCCATTGTCTTCAAGAGCATAGATGGATATTAGATTCCTCTTTATCCCAGGTACGAATAAAACTCCAGTGAGTTGAAGGGAGAGACCAAATTTCAATGTGATTGAACAAGTTCCAACCCCTTTTACTTGATGTGTAGAATCATCCCCAATTGTTACTTCTTCATCAGTCTCTTTAGTCATAGTGTCTAAGTGTTCTCTAAATCCTGTGATGTGCCTCGAAGAACCACTATCAATTACCTAGTTGTTGATATTTTTAGATACTTGATTTGATAAGGCTGAATAGAATACAAATTTCTCACAATCATGGTCTGAATTTGACTTTCCTACTTTAGCAAATGATGCTTGTTGATTTGATCTATCCAGGCACTTCATTACATAGTGCCCATATTGATCACATCTAAAACATTGTATTTGACAGATGTCTTTCTTCTTCTTGAATGACCCTTTTCCATGGAAATTTCTCTTTCTCTTAAATGATCCTTTCCCATAAGATTTTTTCTTACCCCTTTTATTAGATGATGTGTTGAGTACTTGAATTTCCTCATCTATGGATTTTTGTTTGTTTTCTTTTGTTGAGAGTCTTGTTTCCTCTTGAAGGCAGTCTGTTCTTAGTCTATCAAACTTGGGGAGTTCAGATCTCACACTTATTCCTTGAACAAATGGCTCCCAAGAGTTTGGTAGGCCTCCTAGTGCAATTAGTGTTAACTCTTTGCTATCAATTTGATATTCAATTGTAGATAATTGATCCCTTAGTTCAATGATCCTCATGAAGTATGCATTAATATTTTCTACTTTGTTTATTTGGACATTGTTGATTTTCCTCTTTAATGCAAGAGTCCTACAGGTGTTATTTATCTCATAGGTGCTCTTAAGGGATTTGAACATTAGATATGCAGTTTCATGTTTTTCTAGAATAGGTACTATGTGGTCCCTAACTGCATCTACTAGGCTTTTCATGGCTTTTTCATTATTCTCAATCCATTGTGTTTTCTCAGGATCATCCTCTGGTTCCCCCTTGTTTTCTTTCACAATTGAGTCTAACTTAATTTCCTTGAGAATCATCATGATTCTAAATTTCCATGAGGTAAAGTTGCTTGCTCCCTCAAGACGATCTTCAAATCTGATCATGCTTGACATTATGGAGAATGTGATGTGAATTCAATTATTTTTTCAAAAATACAAATTTTTCCTAAGATTCTGATATCTAGATTTGATTTGGATTCACTCAACCTGGCTTTGATACCATGTAAATGAATCAAATCTTATCAGGGTTGAATCCTAGAAGACCTATGGAAAATCGAAAGCAAGAATTTTTTGTAATACTTCTAAGTTAGATTTTTGCGTCTGGTTTGAATGTGCTGATTGTAGAACATTGATTGATTTCTATGTTTGCAAGAAAGAATATAATTCTTATTTGTATCAAAGGAGAAGACACATTCAAGAGAGATGTGTCTCCACAAGATGGAGACATGTCTACTCATGGGACGTGTCTCTTGAGCTCGTGGGTTCTCATGTTAATTACGGTGGTTACCAAACTTAACATGCAACAAACAAAGATCTTATGTTATCCTTGAGTACGTCTATAAGTAAGAGAAGTTCGATTAAGAATAATGATGATGCATAGCCTGCAATCATTATTCATTTTTGACTGAAGCTATCTTAACTTAACAGGTGCTTTTTGGAGCTTGTTGGAAAGAAGAACTTGTTTGTAGGAAATACTTTGTTGGTATAAATTCCCTCACCCCTTTTTTGTCCTCTTCATTCACATTGTTAACATACTTCAGTTTCCTAGAAACCGTACCTTAAGCTATTATTCTATTTTTTAGTGTTTTCTCCCGTTTCTTGGATTTTCTAGTTGTATGGACACTAGCACCTCTAAGAGATGCCAGTGTGTTGCACTATTGTCCCAGTTCTATGCTTTCGTCCTCTGATAGAAAGCTCTCTGAGACACAGAGCTGAACCTGAAAGTTGACTTGCTTGGTCTCCTTCGTTTCAAATTTGTAAAGTGATTGAAGGGCCCTATAGTCCTCATCATTCTCATCCCTTATTTCTTGAAACCCACATTAGCTGAGGTAAGTTTGGGCAGCCCTCCGATCTTGGCCCTCCATGACTTGGGGCCTTGAACATGGTCGGTCCCCCAATCTTAAAACTCCTTTACATTTTCATACTATGTTTGGGTCCCTTAATTAATCAAACTTAATTAAGCCTCTAATTGGACCAATTATGCATCTACAAGATTAATTAATTGTAATTTTCAAAAGGGGAATCATGATTTAATTAATGTAATTATCATTTTTAACACCCCAAAATGAATAGGTCTTGGAAATTTAGGTAAGAACCATTCACCCTTGGGTGAATGGCCCCCCTTTAGTTTCTTAATTCAAATTCAAATGTCAATTTGTAATGTTTAATTTTTTGGGAAATTAGAAAATTACCTATAAAATCAAGGTCTTTATCAATTCAAATCCTAGAAGCAAGCTAAATTTTCAAGAGATCAATTACAAGAACTAATATTATTATCAAAGGTGTTCAAGAGCAGATTTATCAATCATTTGTTTCATCATTAAAGATCTCAAGCATCATGTCAAAGTTATCAAGCATCATGCATGTTTTTGAGCTAACATTATGATGTAGGTTTGAAGCACTCATGTCAAATTTCAAGCATCAAGATCACATCATCAATCAAGCTATTTCATGCAAGATCAAGACCTTGGAGAGGTCTACTAAGTTTTAGTCCTTCAAGGGTCTTAAATCAAAGGTTTGGTGAGTTGCCATATAAAAATTGTTCATTCATCATTTATTTCATGTTTCATTATTCCAATTCAAGGTTTAATTACCAAAATTGGGTTTCACCAAGGAAAACCCCCATTCACCAAAAACAAACAATTTTTCACTCTTGTGTTTTTTTAGATCTTAGGTTGAAGGATTGAAGATCTATCAAATCAACAAAATTGTAAAAGTTTTCAAAGTTGCAAAGCTGTCAACATTGTTTTTAAACCATGGAAAATCACTTTCATAATTTAATTTTGAATTTTTTACTATGAAACCTAGAGGAATCAAGAGTAAAAAAAAAGGAACAAATGACTATGAAAGTATATTTTTAACCCCTGTAGAAAGACCCATTCGTCATAGGGAAAATGAGTCCCAGGAGGAAACTCAACACAACCTTTTTGTGACAAGTGCATAAAATCACACCCTTCTCAAATATGTTGTTTCTTTCTAGATTCTATCAGATTAAGGTTTAATTTAGAGGTTTCATCTGTTACATTGCATCATTGCATTCATTTATTATTTTCATTCATCTCCCAAAAGTACATTTCAGGTTGATTTACCCCATCCTAAGTCATAAGGAAAACATTAATATTTCCACCAAGGTTGACTCACCTAAGGGTTGAAATTCAATCTTTCCCTAAGGGATCTCTTTTTCCTAATGAACTAAGTGGAAATAGGTTCATCATACCCCTTTTTTACCATTGGTGAACCCATTTTCTTATGTTTCAGAGTTATTTATGCTTCATTGGAATTGTACCTTCAACATAAGAGAGATGCATTGTTAGTAGTTGAAATTGCTAGTGAGCCACCCCTTATTCTATTCTTCTTTCTTCTTAATAGTGAGTCCTTTGGAAGTGAGTCATTGACAGTGAGCCTTATTTTATTCAATTTTTCAATTCATATATTAGTGATCTAATCCTTATAACCATGGATTTTTCCTTCTTGGGTTTTCCACATAAATCTAGTGTTCTTATGTGTTTCATGTGTTTTCATTACTACTTTATATGTTTACATTTTTATTAATGCATGTTAAGGGTTTAGTGGTGGATAAGGGTTTAAAAGCTAATGTAGATATGAATATTAATGAGGGTTTTTGATGTTTAAAAATATACAACTAATTCAGCACCCCCTCTCATTTGTCTTGTGCATCTAACAATTGGTATCAGATTGTGGTTCTTAGGAAGAAGATTAACCACTTGAGGTAGATCCAGATGACACATAGGACATGTATCGAAGATACTTTGTTTGATGGAAAAAAATTTACCTACTAGTAAGCTAGGATGGAGTCTTAGTCTTCCTTAGATTTGGTGTCTCGAAGTCTATTGAAAGAGGTTATAATATGCCTAAAAATTGGTTGTAAACTAATGATGAGATCAAGGCATATGAGAAAAATGGAAAAAAAAGGAATGCAATCCTGAGTGGTTTTACTAATTTGAAGGTTATGAGCTAAAAATATTCTAAATATATCTGGAAGAAGCTGGAAAGTAGCTATGAAGGAGATGAAAAGGTCAAAAAAGAAAATATGAATAACTACAACTATAAATTTGAAACCCTAAGGATGTTTGAAGATTAAGATATTACTTCCTATATGCTTAGAGTTGATGAATATTTCAATGCCATCAATGGTCTTGGTGGAAAGCTAGATGGAAGTGAAGTTGTGAAAAAGGTATTAATAACTCTACCTAAATATTATAGTCATAAATTCTATTCTATTGAGGAAGCTTAGAATTTGGATAATTATTCTAGAGGTTAGATGTTTGGTGCTTTAACTTCTTTTGAAATGATAGAGTTGGTCAAGATACTACAAACAAATAAAGTAATTTTAAAGTTTACAAAGTGGAAAAGGATCATAGATCAAATCTAGATGATCTTGATGAGGTGAAAGAAAATTTGTGAGGAGATTGAAAACAATATTAGAAAATACAAAGATAAGCTACCTTTCAAATGTTTCAATTATGGAAAGATAGGTCATTATGTATCTAAATTTCCAATCAAAGTTACTAATGACAAACAAAAGGATCATAAGGGTAAATTTTTCAAGAAGAGTTATAATGTTGAAAAGGACAATGGTGTTATGATGATGAAGAATCATATTATCTAGATAAAGGAAGTGATGAATGCTTTTTAATGGCTTTAAATGTTGGAACTAATTCTACTAATCTTGAAAGATGTGTAAGCGAAAGTGATTTAGAAACTGGTTGTAACATTGAAGGAACTATGTTGATTTATTTTCATGCTAGAAAGGAGAATAATTATTGGATTATTGATAGTGGATGGTCAAATCATATGATAGGTGATAAAAGTAAGTTTGTTAAGCTTGAAAAGTATGATGGTGGTATTGTTAAGTTTGGTGATGATACACTTGTTCAGATATGTGGAAAAGGTTCAATTACTTTTTATGGAAAGCATAATACAAATGATATGATTTATGTCAAGGGTCTTTGACATAATCTTCTAAGTGTAGGAAAAATGTGTAGAAAATGATATAATCTTGTATTTCAAAATTGTGGCTGTGAAATAAAAAAGGAAGCTCTAGTATTTTGGTTGTTTTTGTAACTAGGACATGAGGTAATGTCTATCAACTTAAAGATAATAGTGCAAAGTGCTTATGTCGCAAACTAATGAAATTTGGCTATGACATAAAAGAATGTGTCGCATCAATTTTGATAGCTCCTATTAAGGATAAGTTATGTTGATGATATGAGATATTTTCCAAAGATTTCAAAGCCTAGCAATGCAATTTGCAAAGAATATCAAATTGGAAAGAAAGAAAAGGAAAGATTCAGGATAAAAGAATATTCTACCACAGGTCCCTTGGAGATAATGCATATAGATCTATGTGGACCTACTAGAATTAGAAGCTCATGTGGTGATAGGTACTTTATGTTATTAATTGATGATTATTCTAGAATGGATTGGTTACATTTCTTAAAGGAAAATCAAAAGCTCTAGACAAGTTTCAAGAATTTAAGGCTATGGTTGAGAATGAAATAAATCTAAAAATAAAATGTTTGAGGTCTAATAGAGGTAGTGTTTACTTCAAATGAGTTTAATATTTTTTGTGAAGATCATGGAATAAAGAGGAATTTTTTATCCCCTAGAAATCCTTAGCAAAATGAAGTTTTGGAAAGGAAAAATGAAACAATTCAGGAAGCAACTAGGACAATGATGAAGGAAGCTAATCTTTTAGATGATTATTAGAGAGAAGCAATTCATAATCTAGTCTACATTCTTAACAAACATCGAGAAAGAAAAAACAATTCAAAGAATCCTTATGAATTATGGTATGGTAAACCCCCTATTGTGAAGTATTTTAGAGTTTTTGGGAGAAAGCGTTACATCATAAGAGATGAGGAAAAATTGGGAAAGTTTGATGCAAGATCTAATAAAGGAATCTTCCTTGGATACTATAAGAGAGGGGGACCAACGACGTCAAGGCTCCAGATCATGGATAGATGAGAGCAGAGGGATTCCCTAACTTACCTCACTCTAAAGGATGTCTTGGGGTAAGGATCAAGAATGATGAGCACCATAACGTACTTCTACCACCCTACAAATCCTAAGCTTAGTTTTGGGCTAGGTGAGCTAGTTTCTAGAGTTGGTACTATGTCTCAGACAACTCTCTGTCCAAAGAAAACAACATGGTTCTGGGACAATAGCACAACACATTGGTGTCTCTCGGGCACACTGGCATCTGTACTATCAAAAAATAATAAACACAATACAAACTACTCAAAAACTAACTAACAACCTAGCTAGTTGGTTTTGATGGGAAAAAATAGAATAATGAAGTATGAGAAGTAGAGACAAAGATAGTAAAGAAAATAAATGAAGGCTAGAGTGATGAATATAATCTCACAAAAGTGTTTGTTTGCTAGATAGCTCCACATGTGCATCCACCTACACACAAGCAAGAGGGAAAATTGTTGGGGCTATATAGGGGCCTGCCTCAGTCAGGCCCTTGTTTTGGTATTCCCACCTCTATGAACAACAAGAAAGCAATGAAGTAGAAATATGCGATAAAGGAAAGAAGAGAGAATATCAACACTACAAAAAAATACAATGCTACTCAACCAAATCACAAAGGAGAGGAGTGAAATGTTACCACCTCCACCCAAAATCTCACTAGCCAATGAAGGAGAATACCAACATTGCAAGGTCACCATAGCCGTAACTGTGATGAAGGGAGGTCTTGTAGTACCCCTCCACTTTGCTTATGTTTCTGTTAGCATGTTTTCACTTTGATATACTTTGGTACTTTGTTTTGGTGTATTGATCACTATTTTTAGAGTGATAGTGGAATCATTTTGGGATATGGTGAAACATTATATGGTGATAATTAATTTCTGTCATGCTTTGTATTAGCGTAGATGTTTCCTTCAGATGTTATTGCTATATATATGTTTATGGTAGATTAACTGTTATTTTATTTGTCAGTTTGATGTGATGTGTATTGGTGTGGAGAACGGAGTTGCATCACTCGCTTGCGAGTGCCCTGTGATTTCCGTGATTTCATCCGCACGGTGTGCTTGTATAATGGATTATATATATATATGTATGTTATTTGTTTGATTGCAGGATTGCAAGTACATGACACCGACTCCACCTAGTTACTCAGGTTTGAGCGTGCCAAGACTCAACGGAAATGTTGATTGGGAGGTAGTAACAAGGTTCATCATAGTCTAGTCTTAAACCCAGTCATAGTATGTCGTCAGTTAAGTCTATTGTCTTTGGTGGTTTCGTTTGTGTTTGATTGGTTTATTTATTATGAAAGGAAAATTTCGTAATTTAATGATAGATTAATATTCTTTTAATTTAATTTTTATTAAAATTTATTTTAAATGTTGTAAATAAAAGCTTTATATTTTATTTAATTAATTAAATTAGTTTTTTTGGTTAAGTAATTTAATCACCGAGATTAAAATTATTTAATTAAATAAATAAATAAATTAAATTAAAGTTATTTTAATTGTGTGAATAGATTAAATTTAAATTAATTGTTTTGTGGGAAATGGTATTTTAATTGTTAAATAAATAAATTAAATAAGGAAAAGGGAAATTGTATTTTGAAATTTGAATTCTTTAAATTCTTTAAATGCATGAATTCTTGATAAGGAAGAAAGAAAGAATCATCCGAGAGGTGGTTAGAAGATATTTTCTTCTCGACATGTGTGGTAGTTAAATTAATTGCTTTTTGTTTGTTGAGGATTCTCTCCGAAGATTTTTATGGATTTGGGGAAAACAGAAGATTACTTCATGGGAAATGAAAAGAACAGGGTTTTGTTAAAAATATTGATCTGTGTAATTTTGTGACTTCCTCTGTGATTTGCAAAATATTTCTGGAAGTAGTCTTGGAATTGTCTCTGTTTAGTATTTGTTTTCTTCTGGATATTGGTTTTCTGGAGGAACTTTGGAGGATTGCACCCAACAGGCAACAAAGTTTCTCATCAACAGCCAAGTTTTTCAAGCTATAGGAAAACAGGTATTTCCCTGTGTATTTAATTTATTTCTTTTGAAAAGTTTGTCTGTGAAAAGGATTAGTATTGTGAGGTTTTGTTAAAATTGTTAAAAATGTGTTTGTTTGAGGAAATTGTTTGTGATTTAAATCTCTGTTCTTCTCGGCAATTTAATCTGTAGAGAACTTGTTATCTCTTTGTGTGTCTTTACAAAACAAGGTTTTTATGGTGAGATTAGAGAGCAACTCTATAAATTTTGGTTAAAGCAAATGAAAAGTCTCAGAAGAAAACTCTGTAGATAAATTGAGCAATAGGGAACCCCTGTAACAATCTTTGTTAAAAGCTTCCTGTAGAAAATAATTTGAGCGAATAATTGTGAAGGAAATCATTTGTTTGGAAAATGAAATAGAAAACCTCTATGTTTAAATTAGAACTTGTTGAGGGAAATATTGTGTGTACTGTTAAAATTCTCAATTTCCCATTGAAAAACCCTGTAGAAATTTATTGCCTGATTGAGATATTTTAACTTTCATTTTATTGTGAATATATATATATATATATATATATATATATATATATATATTTATATATATTTACCTTCATATATAAATTGGATTGTACAAATAAATGGAGAATCACTGTACAGACAAAATTGGATTTTTGGAATATAAAAAAAAAAACGGAATAAAGTCTGGACGCGAATTATAAAATTTCACATAAATGCTATTTTCAGATTCTATTTGTTATGATTTAAATACTGTATTTGTATGGGGGAAGGGCTACGGCTGTTTCCACAGTCGTCACCCCTTAGGGAGGTGACGGTGGAAATAGCCAGTGCCGCCCCACCACTCAGGCTGATGCCCTTATTTGGGAGTCGACGACTGTTAAAAAAAACGCAGTCTAGACTTGCTCGCGGCTGTATGAATATAAACCCTAGCTTCACTTAAAAGTTTCCTTTGCTTCATTTGTGAATTTCGCATTAATAAATTTAAATTCGATTTGTTTTAATACGAATATATATATATATATATATAAATATATATAAACATATATATATATATTTTGTAAATATATATATTTATATATATAATATTTATAATTATATATTTATTAAATGTTTGGAAAATTTGAAAGTATATTTATGTTATTAATGGGATATTTAAAAAATAGTTTATTAAATATTTAGATATAAATATTTAAATAATTAATTTACTATGACAAAGTTATTTTGTGCTTAAATTAAATTGACTTCTTGAGCTTATATTGATTTCATTATAATATATGGTTATGAAATTGGACAAATTATAGAATTGATTTTCGTATTGAATGGAAGATGAATTAAATCCTAGATGATTAATTTTGTACTTCATGTTTTGATTTATTGGATTTAGTAAATCCTAATGTAGATTCCTATTGTTTCAATTTGCTTTAAATTGTGTTCCTTTTATTGGGCAAATTGGGAATGTTTTAGAAGTACAAGTCTTCCAGATTAGTTTGTCTTTAATGTGGGAATTGTAATTGTTTAAATACAATCCTTGTGTTGACTAAGGTAGTGTACATGGTTTTGCATGGTGTTTAGACACCTGGTTTTATGAACATAGACTTGATGTTCATTTTGAAATGTGTAGTATTATATGTTGAATTTCTTGTGCACCTTGTCTACCTTAGTTTTGGGAACTTAGATTCCTTGTGTTATTTTTAGGGGAGTGGCTCTGTGTGAGGGCCGACACACAAAGTGGTGCCTGGGTAACTCATGTAGAGTTGGTAAGTTAGTGAAAACTAAATCAACACATTAGATAGCTTAAAACCCTTAACTAGATAATAAGCCTCGCTTATAGACTCAAGGGCTAGTTCAGTCTTGAGAATAAGTCGAGAAGGCCTGAAATGGCAAATTGATATCTTGTTTCTTTAAAAGATATTCGATTCCGCAACAGTTTGCATGTGGGGCCAGGTTTCGTAAGAGGTTACCAGGGTAACCCAAGTTGGGGGCCAGAACCTAGGAAGAAACACCAGGGTAACCTTTGCAACATTGTGATGACACTCCACCTAGAATAACAGATTACCTTGTGAACTTAGTATATTTGATTATCCTGAACCAATAAGTTAATATGTACTTGTGTCTAGGGTTTGTAGGTTATGTCTAGGGAACCTATTACAGCTCTAGCATGGGGTAGACCTACGGGTACACATGGTTGGGTGGAATGCACCTACTCCGTTGGTCCTCTCAGTTCCTGATCGTGGCAACGAAAAGCTTCTATGGATGGAGAGCCTGTATTTGGATATATGTATTTCCTTAATTATATTGGAAATCTTGTATTTGTAACATTCCCTCATTTGTTATGGGGAACATTTGTAATATGTAGTTGTAAACTTTATTTGATCTACCTCATTTGAAGAATGAGTATTGTAATGTCATTTCAAATGCAATGTAAGAATCTTATTTGTACTTTATACTTTCATGAATGGAATTCAAATGTTATGCAATGTTTACTTTTAAGTTTATGTTAACTAATACATGCAATGCTAAATACTAAAGTCGTCTATGGGATTCTCAAGTAGTGTGTCGTCGCGTGACTTAGAGAATGTATGCAACTAATAAAGTTAATATTAATACTTTAAAAAAAAATTATTACACTTTCGTAGACAAAGCAACATTCCTTAGGTTACAAGACGGGGCATTACAGGTCTTGCAAGACTCCAAGCCCATGCTTCTATGGCTTACTTTGCACTTGCTATGTGGAGTTGATGGAGTGTTGTTGTTGCAATGGAGTGTTGAAGTGAATGCTGGAAATGCTAAGAAAATGGCTTGAGAATGTGTGTAGAGATTGTAAGAGGATGCTAGAGCATCAAATGAAGTGATATTTTTTCCATTTGAAGGAAGCATGAGGAAGAATAAGGCATTTTCGAGTCAGGTGGTCGAAAAGGGACATTACAATTCATCCCCAATTGGGAGTGTAATGTATCTACCAACTTCAGACGTAGGACTCTGTTAGGGACAATAGTGCATTGTGTAGACGTCTGCATGTCACATGTGTGTCCTCGAAAAATATTATTTCTCCGACACAATAGAAAAATGCCAAGTGGAAGGAAGGCAGTTGAGTGATGTGAAATTTTTCCTTTGGATTTGATTTTCTAAAGTGAGGGTGTGTAAAAGGGGAATTTTTGTAAGGAGTGAAAATTCACTCCTATACATTTTTCCCCCACTTTAGTGAGCATGAATATTGGTGATTGTTTTGGTAAAGTAGATTGAAGAGTTAGTAGGGCTATAGATTTATACCTGAACCATCGAGGAAGCATACCATGATTTGGCAAGCTTGAAAGCCCAGGACAAGTAAAGGACTCCACAGGTACTCTCCCTAAGGAGTTTTGAACAAAAGGACTTCATAGTCCCATAGAACTATGAAGCTACAAAAAGTACACCAAAGGCCATTGAACCAATGATGGACAAATCCTACAAGATGAAAGCATCTCACAGGCCCCCAGACCTGCAAGGAGGAAACCCCCAAGATCCCTCACATGAAGGAATCCCAAAGATATAAGCACCTCACTAGCCCAAAGACCTGCAAGAAGGTATCCCCCAAGATCTCTCACATGAAGGAAACCCAGATGAAAGTTCCTTACAGGCCCGCACACTCGTAAGGAGGTATCCCCCAAGATCTCTCACATAAAGGAAACCAAGAGAAGTAAGCACCTTACAAGCTTGCACACCTGCAAGGAGGTGTCCCCCAAGATCTCTCACATGGAGGAAACCTAAAGAAATGGGACTTTGTAGAGTCGAATAGCGGCTTCATAGGAACACCTATGAAGCGACATGTTAATCCGCAAATAAAATATGTTAGGAAACACAAGGAAGCCACATAGGAAATTAAGTGAATAGTCATGCAAACCATTGACAAGTTGGAAAGATTTGAAAGGGGTCCCTTGGGAACCCTTTGTGAAGAAAGGGGGTCCACTTAAGGGACGCATTGTTTGAAAGTGTAATAGAGATGTCTTTTCACAAATTGATTCATCTTCAAGGAATCTTTTTGAAAGATGATCACTTCATCAAGGAACTCGAAAGGAATAAAATGCCCCCCCCGTGAGGGGAAGGTTGAGGCTTCTCCTACAAGAAAAAGCTACTCCCACCTTGGAGGAAAGTTCTCAAGCTCTTTCTTTATGAACTCATGATGAAGGAAACACATTCCATTAGGGGTCCAAATCATAAATGCAATTTTTGAAAAAGTTTACAAATATTTTCAAGAAAGGATTTGTTTCCAATGAATGTATTTTCTTAAAATTGAAGTATTATGAAAGTAACATTGTCATACATGCTAGGGACAACTCAAGCAAAGAAGAGAGAAAGATAAATAATCACAAACATTTGTTTCCAATGAATGTATTTTCTTAAAATTGAAGTATTATGAAAGTAACATTGTCATACATGCTAGGGACAACTCAAGCAAAGAAGAGAGAAAGATAAATAATCACAAACATAGGACATAGGGGGATTTGGTTTTGCAGGGTCAAATATGCTCATGCTTATATAAATAATAGGTAACTATGTTCCAAGGAGAAAGATCATCAATCCCCACCATATCAGGAAGAATGCATGAAAAACAAAGTAAAAATAGAAAATTGGGTCAACATGGAAGGGAAGCCTAAATGCCCTCAAAACTTTGCATCATCCCCAATTTGTTGAAAATAAAACACAAACATGGAAGAATGATGATACAAATAGAAGAAGGTTCACAACACAAAAATCACTCCTATATCCAAGCACCAACAAGGGTGGAAAGTGTAATGCCCCTCCTGAAAATGAAATATTTTAGTTTAGCAGTAATAACAATGTCTGAATTTTATGAATAGTTGTTGAAATTACTATAGGAGTCTCCTTCTTAGATCATTCTTATTATTGGATTAAAATATGAATGTTCTAATCAGTGTTATGGTTTCCATTATAAGATGTAGCATGTAAGGTAACACCACCCTCTTGTCATAATTCATTTCATTTGAAGTATTCTAGGTTAAATGGAAGTTATCTTTTAATAATCTTTCTTAAAACTTCATCTCTCTTTTTTAGTGGAATGTATGTTGTTAAAGGGATCACATTTTATATATTTTGTAATAAATAGCAACCTCACTATATATAATTGTCCCATTAAAGTATATGTAAGATTCTGTATTTGATAGAATATACTTGTTTTTATGAACATTTACAAAGATATTTAACTGTATTCATTTAACTATATAAGTATAATACTTGGGTTGGGTATAATTATAAGATAATCAATTTATACATAATTGTTATCCTTGTATTGTGATATGATATATATATAAGAAAACATATAATCCTATTCCTGCAAAACTAAAGTTAAACTTATATAATTCATTGTTAGTTGGCATTTAATTTTAGACAATATAACTCTAAATTAGTTCATATTATTATTAAGTTAAAAAACCAGTATTATGTTTTTTATCTTTCTACTTTTATTTAATTCACATTATTTAATAATGGCATTACCTTTTTTAGATTTACTAATGTTTCAAATAAGGTGTTGTAGGTAATTCTAATTTCTGGAATTGTTATCGGGGTGAAAAGTCCAGTGTGACGAAATTAAAATTTACACTTAATAGATTAGTTATTAGGTTAGTTTTAATAATAAATTTATAGTTAGGTTCAGGGAGTTATTCCCAAGAGGAGGTTGGAATGGTTATTCCATGGGAAAATGATGGCTTTAAAAGCCCATG
This sequence comes from Sequoia sempervirens, assembly GCA_007258455.2. NCBI lineage: Eukaryota > Viridiplantae > Streptophyta > Pinopsida > Cupressales > Cupressaceae > Sequoia > Sequoia sempervirens. The sequence goes on along the minus strand of VDFB02047397.1, from coordinate 109,288,537 downwards.
TATTGAATGTAAAGTGGGAGGAGAATGTATTTTTGATGGAGGATTGATAAAATAGGAAACGACGGAGCTTTCTCGAGTGTTTTTTCTCCAATTTGGGTTTTCCACATAAAACTATGTTGCCATCTTTCTATCTCTATTATCTTCCTTCTTACCTTCTGCAAATTATTTTATGAATAGTTTAGGGTTTAATATATTGTGACTCTTTATAGAATAGCAAGATTACAATAAGTTGCCTGAAAAGTTGGTTGTAAATATCTTGCATTCTCAAGTATTTACAAGAGTTTATTAGGTTTGTTTTAAATTATAATATTCTTTGTTCCTTTTTCTGTAATTTGAGTTTATTCATGGTACAGTAATAAAAAATAAATTATATTTAAAGGAAAGGAACTAGTATTAGCAAATTGATTATTTTAGTTTCCCTCTTAATTTTAATTATAGAATCAAGAATGAAAGGTTCTAACTGGTAAAACTAATTGTTTGTTCAGTTATCACATAAGGGTATTTGTCTTTCCTTCATTGAATATTGATCATTAAGAGTAATTTTTTGAAATTGATTATATGGTTTAGTTTGTGTTTAAATAGAATCAATATAAACAAGAAAATTCTTAATTGAAAGGAAAAATACATAATATATCTAAATAGATAACTCGCATATAGTGCTTTCACTATTGTTGCTTTTTTCTCCAATTGGTTTAAGATCTTTGCCAATCAACATTGCTTTTTCTATTCTCTCTTCTACATACGTTAGGATATAAAGTATTGTTGAGATTATTTTTTTTGTAGTTAATGTTATGTTGTTAGCATGAGACCGTTGTTTATTTGCATTACTCTTATTACTCATTAAAGATATCTAACATATAGAATAATTCTTTGACCAAGCTATTGCGGCAATTTTTGGGCATCTGTATCTCTATTTCAAGGGATCTTGAAGGATGTTATACACTTGATTTTCCTCCATCGATAACATTGATATTGGTAGATTTGAATTGCATCTCCTTCTAATTGTAAATATTCTGGTGTGTTCAAATTATATCCAGTGTTCTTTTTGCTTTAAGCCAGTCATCTTTTTTTTCATAATCCAAAAGCAAGTTTGCATTGGTTTGAGAAATCTCCAATGCAAAAGCTTGGCAGTTTGTCATGTTTGTTTTCTATCTTATATATATTCACTGAGCTATCATACAAGAATGTACCAGTTTGATCATAGTAGAGTTGATGTTCGATTATTGAGTGCTCACGTTCAATATTGTGATGGATTATATACATGTATTATATTTAAATTTTAGTTTTTCCATTTTGATAGGACCACATGCAAATATCTTAAATTTTATTTATTGATGTTATTGGGCTAGTTTATCTAGGAATGGTTTCTTTAACCAATCATGTCAAGTGATTATTGTCTTGAGTATCGGCGATTTGTTGTTTTGAGTATTTTCTCTTTTTTTAAGAATAGGTTTCATTCTAGATTAATTGAACTTGGTGATTAGTATGTAGGGGAAACATTATTGATCTTTTAATTAAAAGCACCGTAGTAAATTGCTCGATAACAAAACCTTCATAAATATTACTAGAAAATGTTATAGTTTCCTTTATTCTCACATAGGTTTAGAAAGAACATTAGTTTCCTCTTCATAGCAAAACGTTTATGATTTAGGCATTTGAGTCAATCCTAGACCGCTATCTAGGCATTTTATCTTAGCTATGTAGGTTTTCAGCTAGCTATATTTTCTTTGGCTGATTTATTGTTATATTTGGGCATTCCATTTCTATTATTTTTCTACATTTCCATACTCCTCATGCATATGGTTTCAATTCGTGGTTTCTTCTCTCTAGTAGTTTACACGGATTATTAGTACCATTTCCTTTATTTAATGTTTTGCAGCCTATTGGAAAGCATGGATCAACTTCAATCTTGATCGGTGTTTTATATAAAAGTAACAATTTTGATCTTGTGTTATACAATCTATCAAGACATGCTTCATAAATATTTATAATTAGGATGCAATATTTGAAAATGTCTTTCTGTTAGTGTTTATTGATGAAGGTAGAGAGTAGAAAGTGAATATATAGGAGGTTTCTATCTTTAAATCCATAACGGGTATTGCTTTCTCATGCCCCCTTAATAATCTCATTTCACTCATAGATTTTGCTGATAGCTCAAGTGGGGATTACTGTTCAGTATTGCACAACTAATTTCATAGTTGTATGTTGATTGAATATGTTTGCTGAAAATTCATGCACAAGTAACCATTTTTGGTTGGTTTGCAAACAACTAAATTTTTATATAAAAATGCTTTTTTTGAACTAACTAATATATGTTTATATATAATTGATCTGCATAGAAATGTATGTATTGAGTTTGTTAAATTATGGTGCAAGCCATTATTTTTGGTTTAGTAATTTCAAAATACTCTTATGTATTGTAGTGCCCCTCATATTGTTCTCTATTAGACTAGTAGTTGATCTGCATAGGATTAGACATTATGATACTTTGTTTGATGCTAAACTACTACTAAGATGATATGTTGATGATACTTTGGTGATACTTCTATTACTTGATTTTATGCACATGTTATGACTATTATATGGACTTATTTGATTATATGGATTAATCTTATCAAGAGCGTTATGTGATTATGTGATTATCTAGTAATTTTTATTATCTTGTTTGTTATGCAATTGATTGTTATGAGTTTATGTGAGTACTTGTTTGATCTGTTTGAAAAAAACATCAAAAAAAAAAAAAATAGTAGAGCAGAGCACTCAAATTAAGCATCCTCAATCAACTTCCAGGCTTTGAGCAGATCCTCAATAGTACCATGCACTGTTGTCTTTGGTTCCATCTTTCCAACAAGGTCCTCTTCATCATTCACTCCTTTCTTCCTTTGCTGCTTCTTGATTTTTCCCAGCCCCAAGATAGTGGCCATCACAACATCCACAACCATACACACATTCTTTACAGCTTCTTCCAAAGTCTGGATTCTTTGAACATTACCTTTTTCTTGCATTCCTTTCTCTAGTACTTTCAGTATTTCCTCCATTATCCTTTTGATCATATTTTCTAGGGCTTGGATCTTGTTCCCCCCCTCCATCTCAAGAATCTTTTGCTCCAGCATTTTCATTTTCTCCTCCAATCTATTAAGTCTCCCATTATCATCCTCATCATCTTTAATTTCCTCTTTATTAGTATTCTCAGTTGCATTTTGATTTTCTTCTTCCTCTTCCCGAAAATTCTCTTGCTATGACATCTCCCTTTCCTCTTCACCCAAATCTCCCTCACTGTCATCCTTAGAATCCTCTTCTTCAGTCGAGTCCCCACCCAGGCTATCAAGAATTTTCTTTGTTGAGGAATCATTATCCTCAGCATCATGTTTTTCTATACTTTCTGGAGGGCTTTGGGTTTTCTTCGAGCTTTGAGCATTTTTCTTCTTCTCATTTCCTTTAGATGCTGCCATGGCCAATCTTTTAGACCTTCTACCTCTTGGTGTGATTCTTCCACCTCATTATCATTGAGGATAGTTATGGCATCCAACTCTTCACCCAATTCCCTGAATAATAATCTCCTCCTTTTCTTAGTTCCCAATTCCATCGAGACATCTTTACTCTTTTTAGGAGTGACCGCAAATAAATCCACCCAAACAACAATTTCAAGGTATTTATTTTTGTTACTAGAACTCTTAGGGTTTTGGGATTTCTTTTTTGAACTTTTAGGTTTTGAAGAGGGAATATTTTCCAAAAGCTCAATCTTCACCGAGCTTTGAGGTTTATGGTTCTCAATAGTTTTCAGAATCAGATTATTCTACGGGGTTCTAGAGATCACAAACTTGCAGATTGCTCTTATAAGGCCCTGTTGTAAAGGTGGATTGGCACCCCGAGTGAGGCTCTGACTGAGAGACGAAAAAAGAAAGAAAGGAAGGTTAATTTTATCCTTATGCCTAATATGGTTGAAGATGGGAAAATGGTAGCCATAAAAAGACTAGTATCGACCTTCCAAGGTAAAATATTTCATCACAATGAAGCTGACATTGTGGTAAGGAGGTGACAACTTAACCCTAGAATACCTATTTTGAAAACTCTCTGGTTTTTCCTTTCCTTCAAAAAAATTATCAAAATAATCCCAGTACTTACCATTACTAACCTTCACAACCTTTGTTCCTTCACATGCCAAGCTTGTTGCCTCAACAATCAACTTAGGGTTCACTTTGAATTGAAGCCCTCCCAGGGTAACCTCACCATCTCTCCACACATTAGAATTATTATCTCATTATATCCCTCCATTTCCTCAAAATAATGAGTGAGACCTGCCTCTTCAAATAGACTCCAAAGCTCCTCATTGTTTCAGAGTGATTTGAATTTTTGAGGATCAGTATGCTTTCTAAGTCCTCCCATATTCTTTGAACTGTAACAACTTTTAGAGACAAGAAGTAAGTCACTCCTATTTCCTTCTACGTCCACCACACTCACAACTGGTAACTCCACACACTTTGTTTGAATGGAGACTCTGTGATTATTCATTTGATAGCACAATATCGTAGGGTTTTTTCTATAATTCATGCACAACTTCACTTCACAATTGTCACCTTTTCATTAATAATCATTCATATTAGCGGCAGCTCTGCCTCCTTTTCTATCAATGATGACTTTTGTTTTATTCCTTCTTTTTTTATTATTACCAATACATCTCCATCTGTCCCATCACAAGTCTATCCACCGATTACACCACATGCTCTTTATATCATGATTTAAATTTTTCCTTTTCAAGTACACTGCCTTATCGTCTAGATGACCATTCCCATGATTGTAAATCCTTATTTTGAGATTTTGCAATCTATTTAAACTATGCTTACAAGATCTTCTACTCAGCATGCCAACTTACATCTATGGGCCCCTCCTTATCTTATTCATTATGCTAACCATAGAGAAAATTAATTAATCCTACCACAGTAGCCTTTATTTAAATATTTCTTCCCTAGTCTACCGTTCACTACGACTTCCTTAATTTGGTTAGGCACTTGTCATTAAAATCCCAATTTATTAAAGTTTCTTCATTGACACCTAGATTGGCCATAACATCCACCACTCTATTTCCTTCCCTTAATGAGTGACATATTTTAACACCTTGAAACTCTTGTAAATTTTTTTTGCAGTCATCCAGCATGTCCTTAATTTCCCATGGGATGTTAGATTTACTGTTAAGGTAGTCAACTATCAATTTTGAATCCCCTTCCACAATAACCTTATTGTAGCCTCTTTCTCTTAAGAGTCTGGCTCCTATCCAAACAATTGAAGCCTCAACAAAGTTCTTTGTAGCTGTTCCTAGACCTTTGTTGTAACCTAATAGATAAGCTCCCTTCTCATCTCTTATCACTCCACCGGCCACAACCCGTCCAGGATTACCTTTTGAACATCCATCAAAATTGCATTTCACGCATCCTGGATCCGGGGGAATCCAAATTGTGCTTGTTCTTATAGTTTTTTTTACCCAATTAACATTATTTAAATTGTGAGAGAGCTTCCATTGTTGTTTTATGCTTAATTCCTGTTGAGAAGGTTGTTTCTTAGCCTACCTATACTTACAACTTTCCATATTTTCCTGTATCTATCTTTTCACCATTAAACATAGCTCCTTGCTAGATTTAGCAGTTTCCCTAAAAATACGATTATTCCTCTCCTTCCACAGGCCCCAAGTAAAAATTGGGGGAATTTTTCCCCACATATCATAGATTATATTGTGAGAGAAAGGGAAAAAGCTCCATCCTTCCAAAAACAATTGGATACTAGCAGGAAAAACCCACTCCACCTTTAGGATATTGAGAAAATAACCCCAAAATTCTTGGGCATAAGAACATTGAAAAAAAAAATGCATGATGGTTTCCTCCTCTTCATTACAGAGGTTACATCTATTGACAAGGTACCAACCTCTTTTCTTAAGGTTTTCAATCATGAGGATCTTTCCATGGGTAACCGTCCACCAGAAACAATTAACTTTTGGTATGAGGTTCTTCTTCTAGACCTTAAGCCAGTCAAAAGAGTCCAGGTTCAAAGACGTTTGCAACATAGAGTCATAAGTAGATTTAACTGAAAAAACCCATTAGTAGTTCTTGTCTAGATCCATTCATCCTTTCTGTTTCTCGAGAACAGATTAGGATTCCCAATTTGTTTCATAAGTTTCTCAAGTGCAACATCCCAAACCTGTTGTCTTTTTCCTCTTAGAACAACATTATTTAGATAGTCTTTGAAGTTTTTCCACTTAGGCCACCTTCCTTCCCACACAATATAATTAGAATTTTTTTTACCCATCTCACTTTTCAGTTTCCTTCCGATAAGCTAGAGATCATCAGAAGCCAAAAGAGGGGTCAAAGCAAACCAGGGGTCATCCCAAAAATCAGTGTCAAGCCCATTTCCAATCCTCCTTTTCACACCTCTATTTAACACTCCTCTGATTTTAAGGAGGTTGTTCCAGAACACCGATCCATGAGGGAGCTCCTTCTTCCTTAAGAAACAACTAGCATCCTTATTGTTAAGATATTTTTCTCTTAGAATAGTGGCCCAGTCTTTTTCATTTTCCAACATATACCAACCCATTTTGGCCACCAAAGCCTTATTGAATGGTTTAAGCCTTTTGATGCCCAACCCTCCTTTTTTGAGAAACAAACCTTCTCCCATTTCATAAGAGCCATTTTTTTCCTTTCCTCCACTCCTAACCATAAAAATATTCTTTCAATTGTTTCAATTCTCTCAGCAATAAAGGCAATAATGTTGAACATTGAAAGATAATAGACAAGAATATTCTGAAGAGAAGCCTTTAAAAGTTGAATTTTTCTAGCTAAACTCAATTTTCCTTTCCAAACAACTAACTTTTTCTGTAATTTCTCCACAATGTAATTCCAATAGTTACTGTTCGGCTTTTGAGAGAAGAGAGGAAGGCCAAGATAAGTAGTAGGAAGTTCTGCTTCTTGGCAACCCAATATCCATATCACTTTATCTTTCATAGGCTTGCTAGTATTAAAGAAATATATTTTTCTCTTTTGGTAGTTTATACAATGCCCAGACAATTCAACATACTTCTCCATAATAATTTTCCATTGTTTAGCTTCAACAACCAATGCCTCCCCCATAAGAATAGTATCAACGACAAATTGTTGATGTGAGGCTAGGGAAAGAGAAGAAGTAGCACATAAACCCCTCAAGGATCTAATATTAAGTTGTTTCTAAATATTTCGGCCAAGAGCTTCTACCACAATAAAAAATGGGTAGGGAGATAAAGGATCCCCCTATCTCAACCCTCTTCTAGTAGAGAAAAAATAATGGGCAACACCATTAACCAGAACCGAGTACTTTGGTGTAGTAACACATGCTTTTATCAAATTGAGAAATTTACCTTTGAAGCCAAATTTTTCAAGAACAACAAATAAAAAGTTACAAGTGACTCTATCATAAGCTTTTGATATGTCTAATTTCAGCACCATACTTGGATTTTTGCTATAGTCCATAGAATTCATGATCTCATGAGTATAAATGGTTGCATCCAAAATTTTCCTTCCCTAAACAAAGCCTTTTTGGTTAATAGCAATCATTTTCCCTAAGACCAGCTTCAATTTGTTGACAATGATTTTGGAGAAAATATTATATGCATTGTTACATAGACTTATCAGTCTATAATCATTCATGGAAGTAGATTCAATGGATTTTTGGATCAGAGCCAAGAAAGTGGTGTTCATCTGATTTAGAATTTTTTTCCAATCTAAAAAAATCTTTAACAGTAGTTAATAGGTCTTTAGACACAATTTTCCAATACAATTGAAAGAAACAAGGAGGGAAATCATCTAGTCTCGAGGCCTTGTAAGCTCCAAAAGAGAAAACAAACATCTTCACCTCCTCCATAGTAATACTATTGGTTAAAGCTTTAAGGTCTTCATCCGTAATGACATTAGGTATTACCTGAAAAAAATCCTTCAAGTCCATGTTATTACTCCTTGAAGGCTCCTGATAATTTGAGAAAAAAGAAACAACCTCATTGGCTATTTCATCCTCTCGTTCAAGTGTAGTTCCATTAGAGGTAACAAGGGATCTAATCCTGTTTCTATTATAAAATATAGAAATATTTTTCTTGTAGTACATGCATAAATTTGAACTGATTGTCGAAAAGAAACTTGTTGTTTTTGTGGGATTTTAGAGATTTTTATTAGATTTTTGTTTTTGAAAATCAAATAGGTTCCTTTTGTAAATCATTATCTTTTCGAGAGATTTTCATTATCATTGATTTTTGTTTTCGAGAAGGAAAGTAATATTTGGTTTGCAAGAAAATTTATAAAAAATGATTGCATTCTATTGATTGATTCTAGAAAATTTAATTGGGAATTGGAGATTTCAAGTTGGAAATTGAAGGATTCAGAGTCAGCATCGGATTCCATCTTGGCCAACATTGGATCCAGGCTGGCTTCATTTTTGTTCTTTGTTTCATTTCTCCGATTAATGCAATTTGAATTCTTTCTCTCTTTTTGTTGAAAATGATTGCTTGTTCATTTGAATGTGTTTGTGAATACTTCATAATTGTTACGATTTCAAGCTTTTCCTTGCAAAATCATTCTTGTTCATATTTGGGTAGTTTAGTTTATGGCGTCGAAGTATTCTTCCTAGCCATTGTCATTTATTTGATAGTTTCTGAAGCCTATTCAATAAATCCATTTTGAGCACCTCCCTTATGCCTACCCAATTGCATTTTTTGTAAGTTACTTGAGCCTTTTCAGAAAACCATTTGAGCACAACCTACATAGTGGTTGTTTGTAACATTGATTTACTAAATTTTCATTTATTTTTAAATCTCTTGCATTCGATATACTTTGTACCTTGACTCATTCTGTTGATAATATAATATCAACAACTTATAAGCTAGCCACACACTCTACCCATCTTGGACGCACCTGTTGTTTTTGGAATTATAGGTAGGCATGGTATGTGGCATTTAAATTCTATGTTTCCCTTAATTCATGCCTTTTACTACAAAATTGTTGTTGATAGGCTTATGGATTAGATGGCAATTTTGTTTCTAAGACTTATGCTTGATGAAATTTATTGATTGCATTATTCATAACACTTGATTCATTTAGTTTGATGAATAGTCATTGTAGTTGGTGTTTGATGCTAACAAAATTACTTGGAATTTGACTTAATGCATGTTGAGATTATAGGCCCTACATGTTCATTCTTTGGGAATTCAATTGTCTTCCTATAGTGCCCCTCCATTCTCACCGTGGATGTGAAAGTAGTTGGCTTTGGAACTTGGAGATGAAGGTAAAATGATAGAGATAGTTAAGGTATGTACTAATGATGTTAAGCAGTTGATTTGTTTTATTATACTGTATATAGATGCATTGCTATGATTGGTATGTGATTATTTTACCATGACCATTATGTGATTATCATTCTAATTGTCATGTAGTTGATTGTTTATAAGTTGGTTGGACAACTTGGTGTTGTTCTTACTATTGTTTGTGTGGGTGAAGGGGACAGTGTCTCATTACTCACTTGTGAATAACCTGCTATGCTACGATTTCCTTTCACGGTGTGCCTGATTGTATGATTATGTAAATGCTCGACTATTTTGTGTGTTGCAGGTTGCAGGTACCAGACATTTAATCCACTTGAATTGACAGGTCTGAGCATTCCTTAAACCAAATGGAATTATTGAACAGAGATAGCACTTGGTCCCCTTTATTATCCATCATCCTTGAAGAGGATGAGTATCTAATTCTCACACCTTGTTGGTGTTGTCTGCATGGTTGGTTTGGTCTGTCAGTGTCACTTGTGGTCTTACTTTTCGACTTTGCATTGTGGTTAGGTATTGTTTGGCATTTGGTCCATTTGATTTAAATTTTTTGATAAATGTTTTTGATTAATTGTCGCATTAAAATAGAATTATTATGTTAATAAATAAAATATTATAAAATTAAACATTAAATGTAAATAAAAATTAGAGTATGTTTGATAAATAAATATCATAAAGTTAATTATTAAGTTTAAATAAATTGGAATATGTCTAGTTGAATAAAATAAAAATAAATATAAAAATAAAGATATAAATAGTGGTAATGGACAATAAATATAAAATAAAATTATTAAATAAGAAGTTTGCATGCACCAACATGCACTCTAGAGCAGTTATTATAATTGGTTATTCTTGGCAAAAGAAAAGGGGATTGGAATTAAATATTGAAACAGTCTAGTTTGCTTCTCGTGAATATTGTTTTCTGGTTTTTGCAGACTTTGATTTTGTTTTTGGAGGTTTTGATGTAGTGCGCCTCCATGATTCACCCTTTCATGATGTCTGATAAATGTTGTTTTGGGTTGTTTAGTTTAAGTTGTTTTTTAAATGTTGTTATTGTTTAATTGATTCATTAAATTAATTTATTAAGTAACAAGTATTTTGGTAATCAAATATAAATAGATTTATTAATAATTATAGTTGATAATAAATTAAAAATGTGATAAAATATTAAATAAAATATTATATTGGAAAGATGCAATTAATAAACAATAATAAATAGAAAGAAAATAAGGTGATAATGAATAGGCAGTTTTTCTTCGGTTACAATTCTAATTTAGTGCATGAAAATTATGGCATGCAACAACATGCAGCTGCAGACAATTATTAGAATTAATTATCATCTAAAAATAAACTATAGGGAATCTTCAACAACTTTTCATTTTTTAAAATAATTTTCTTTTGGGAGATTTACATTATTATTAATTTTGTTTCCAGAAAAAGAGTCTTGTTTTTTGAACTGGGATTCTATAGAGATTGTTTTGGGTTTTGGATTTGGAAGCTCAACATCGAAGCTTCAACTGTGCCAATCAATTTAAACTAGGTTCCTTTGTTTTCTGAATTACTATCTCTGTTTTGTTTTGAAGAAAAAAGATTGAAAGTTATGTTGTATAGAAATTAAAACATTTCTTTGTTTACTTAACTTGAATTGATACAATTAGAAAAATGCATTTTATGAGGATTATCAAAAGTCCCCTGTAGTGAATCGTTTTGTGCATATTCTGCAGATGTGAAACCCCATTTCTTTTAATTTCATTACTCTCTCTCTATGCTCCTCAATTCAATTTTATTTTAAATAGAGTAATGCAACTACAACACTTGAAAAGATCTTCTATTATTTATTCCTGGTGTAGCCTCTATTTCCTTCACCGTTTGCCTTTGGGCATCCTATTTGAATAATCTATAGCTTATCGAATTGCATATTGTGTTATTGGTTTATTCCATGCCAATAATTCAGCCTGATTTCATCATCCATAACTTTGATTTTACAAACTAGGTTGGTGCAAAATTTAAAGGGTTTTTTCATTTTGTTGTCTTCTAATTTTTGTCCAAAAATCTCAAAAACCTAGATCATGGTTTCTACAATATGGTTGAAACATGGGGCTGCTGTCAAGTTGCTTTCCCCATGGATGCAAACATATATATTATATTATGGTTATAGTGAAAGAATATTTATGCCTTGTAATTAATTAATTAAGTAGATAGTGAATTGGAAAATTAAATAGAAAAGAAAAGAATTTGATTTAATTATATTAGGATGACATTCAATATAATTTAAGTTATTTCCTTCTTTGTGTCAAGAATATATAATCATACAAATAGGATCATGACTAGAGTAGTGTTATTAAGAAATTATTTTTGGAAGAAAAGAAGAGAACATGGTGTAGGTATAATATCAATAAATGGGTTTTGATGAGACTTCTATGAAGAATAAATAGTGATACGAGTTATGGGGAAAAGGGGTTTTTATTTCTTGTTTTAAAAAAAGTTTTCAATTCAAGCCTGGCATATAAAGTAATGATTTGGTATAGTTACAAAAGAGATGGATTGTTTATTTATTGTGAATTAAATGTTAGCTAATGCATCATTCTTTCATTATAATCTAAAATATTGGTTGGTTAATTAGGAGAGTTCAAGATAAGTACACTTAATATGGTTTGTTTATGAATTAATTTATAAAGTCTCTCATAGGTGTTATTTCTAATTGATATCAATCAAGTAAGGTTCTTGGAATTATTTAGATATTGTATTTATAACATTGGTGAAACATTAAATAGTTAAATATCAATTATATAATATTAATGATTACAAGGAAAAGGTTTATCTAAAACTTTGAATAAGAGACAAATAAATTCTAATAGGCAACATAAGTGTCTAATCTAAAACACTTAAGTCATGTAAGGGTATAAATTCAGATAATTAGTGAGTATTTAATGGACTATAAATAAAATATTTTGAATTGGAAGGTTATTATTAAAAGAGTAATTAAGTATGATAGATAAATGAAATTTATATAAATATTTGTATGATATTAATATTTATGTAATGGTTCTCAATATTTAAATTCTAATACAGTAAATGGAATTATATTTCAATTGAATTTTTTTTTATAAAATATGATGATACGTCCGTGTGATGATGCGAGTTTATATATGTATGTATATACTGCCATTTTATAATCTGCTTTTTGGAAATTGCATTATATATATATATATATATATATATATATATATATTATGATTTTAGAAAAAAGAACAATTCTGCCTATGAGCTTAAATAGTTATGTTAGAGAAATGAAGTTAGAAATTAAATAGAGAAAATGATTAATTTATACTTAGATAAATGAAGGATTTATTAAATAAATGAATTAGAGTAACTTTTTGATTAATTAATGATTGTTGATTTCTTTAATAATTGTTTGTAAACTTAGTAGGTAATAAGTTGTTGAGTATCATGAGATGTGAAAATAATGTCTTCATGAATGTACTGTTTGTTGAGTACCTATATTGAATATTGTGTTGGATTCTCATATTGGGGGAGATTTTGGTAATTGTTTAAAAGTGGAAGTTTTTGTGCAAGTTGTTAAGTTGGTTTCTAGAGGCTTGGGAGGAAGTATTGGTATGTATGGTTCTTTTGTTGATTTCGCTTTGTAAGTGGTTTGAAAATATATGAGTTGTGTGCAAGAAGGAAAATTCCTTGCACTGAGTTTGCATTCTTGTGATTGTGATATGTGTGCAAAAGGGTCAATGCCTTGCACCATGCTGGATTCAAGTAGTTGTGTTCAATTGTAAGATGGTAAATACCTTGCTTGGTTTGTAGGGTTTACTAGTTGCAAGTGTTGATTATCAAGGTGAAGAAAGCTTGCAATAAGAACTTAAATAAGTGAATGAAAATCTAAAATGTGTAGATTAACCTTTAGCCTTAGTGTGAAGAAAGAATGAGAGAGGGATATAGAAGAATCATAACACATGCAACAATAGATTCACATGGAGAAACCCCGAAGGGAAAAAACTCCACCACAAAAAGAGAGGAAAGTATATTTCTAAGAATCTAAAATATTACATGCAGCAATAGACTTATCTTATCAAACTCTGTAAAATATGGCAGCACCCTGCTAGCTTGCAAACCTGCAAAACTGAATTTTAATAGCTCTAGCTCAAGGCCCCAATTTAAAGAGATTTGTGAGGATGACAACCACCATGATTTCACCAAAAAATAGGCAGAAATGCCACCTAGAAAAACCCATGCCTCCCTCCTTGAAATGTTCAAAAAATACCAAAAATATCCTCTTACAAATGCTCTTATAGTTTTCATAAGGCATCTCTCATGCATGGGTGCCTAGGGTCCAAAAATAACATATTTTGTCATAGGGAATCTATCATACTATCATAGCATCTTATGACAATTGTCATACATGTCATAGATGCTCTTACAACACCCTATTTTGACCCAACAACCTCATTTTAGAATATTCCAAAGTGGAACACCTAGCTATTTTTTCCTTTTCCAAAAGGACAAACAATAACGATAACACTACATTACATTGTCTCTTTTACCACCATTGGTCAAATGGTTTCAATTATTATGGTTAAATACAAAACACTTTAGGAGAATAATTAATTAAAGGATTTACAATGTTGATGGCACCTAAATCCTAACATTATCCCACTTGACATCATACATTGTAAATTACATCTATAGAGATACAATTACATAGAATCAAGTACAATGATCAAGGCCCATGACCTTCCTACACCAAGAGAACTTATCCATGGTGACTAGCTTTGTAAGTGAATCTACAAAATTATCCAAAGTGTCAACTTTTTCAATCAACACATGTCCATTCTAAACCATTTCTCACACAAAGTGATACTGAACATCAACATGCTTAGTACGAGCATGATACATAGCATTTTTAGCCAGACATATGGCACTATAACTATCACATCCAATCCTCACTATACTATAATCAAAACCAATAACATTACCAAGTCTTTGTAACCAAACCACCTCCTTAGAGGCATGTGTAGCAACCATATACTCTACTTCAGTGGTAGAAAAAGAAAATGTAGGTTGTCTTTTACTCATCCAACTCACTACTCCTCCAAACAAAGTAAACACATAGCCACTAGTGGACCTTCAAATATCCAAGTCACCTGCCCAATCTGCATCAACAAAACCCTATATGTCCATAGATTCCCTATGACAAAATATGCTATTTTTGGATCCCAGACGCCCATGCATGAGAGATTCCTTATAATAGTTGTAAGAGAATTTGTAAGAGGCTATTTGATGTAGCCATGGCCAGAGGGTCCTCAAAGAGAACAGTCCAAACCATGCAGCAAGAGACACAATGGAAGTAAGAAATTTTTTTTGATACAAACACAAATGAAGACATTCTCATTATCAGATAATTCAATTACAACTAGCCGACAACACTCAGACTTCCAAGATTTCAGCTCACATGCCTAATTATAGCATGCTCAAATATCACCTTCCTACATGCTCTTCAATGTGAGTGAAAATCCTACAGAGCAGATCACATATCAGACTCTTTATCCTACCCTGCTACTTCACTACTTTCTAATGATTGATTACATTTTTTTATGTACATTTGCAAGGCCAAAGACATCCACTTTGGATAACAATTAAGTCAATTCCCAAAGAGGAAAATACAAAAGTTGCAAGAACAGGTCGGCCTCAAATCTTGGATTACTTTTTGGTGAATGCATAGAATGAAGTGAGGACATAAACCAAGATCAGAAAAACCCAAAAGAATAATTATGATCACACTTCCATGATCCATGAACAACGAAGATGATCCACGAACAATCCAACTAGCTGTTGGGCTTTGAAAACTATTTTGGTGTCAGATCAGGAAACTACCAAATATTCTGAAAGTGATAACTTGTTGAAAAAGAAACCAATCACGCTCAAAATATGGAATAAGGTAAATGAACATGCCCATGAGGTACACATAGATCTGTGAGGTTTGATGAGCAAACTTGAAGAATTTTCGGATCTACCAGCTTGAACTAAGAAAATAGAGACAAATTGAAATGAAAATATTTTTGGGTGATGCAAGATTGCTACAACCCAAGGATGCTCGTACATCAAACACCCCTGGTGAGAAAATATGTTCCATGAGAGGAACTCGTGAACATTGAATTGGATTCAGGCTATAGATCCCATGCTCATTCTTGATCCAAACATCTTCTCTGTTTGAACTTATCCTCCTCCTGTCTTTTCTTCTTTCTTCTACCGGATCCTTCAAATTCTTCTTCTGTCAAAATTTTTTCTTCATATTTGCACAAGGTAGTAAGGAGCACTTACCACCACTTGCCTTCTTCTATCCATCTACCCCTCCCTTCCTACAAGGCTTCATCTTATCCATCTTCTCATCTGCTGCCAAAGTCTTCTGCTGTACAATTCTATCTTTATCTCCATATAATACCACCTTGCTCTCAAGTTTGTTCATAGGGTTCTCTTTCATATCCTTTTCATTCTTCAGTATAATATCCACCTCCTACTTCCCAAAACTCTTCACAAGACTCAAGTTCCTCACTACCTCCTCTATTTTATTCAAGGGAACCAAAGTAAACTTTTTTCTATCCTTTTCTATAGTAATCTAATTTCTCCTGCAATCATTGATTGCTCCTCTATCAAAATGCCAAGGTCTACCCAACAAAACATGATAGGAACTCATAGAAAAAACATCACACAAAATTGCATCTCTAAAAGGACCAATATTAAAGTTCATCCAAAACTGCTCTTTCACCTCCACTACATGATCATTCTATAACCAAATTATCCTATAAGGACAAGGATGCAGGAACTTCCTCAAACCAAGTTTCTTTGCCATCTCCTCAGATACCAAATTATTAGTACTTCCACTATCCACAATAACATTACAACACTTACCTCCTGATTTGCATACAGTCCGGAAAAGATTCTTCCTTTGCAAAGTGTCAACCTCTTCCTTGTTCTATCTCATCAAAAATTTTCTAAGCATCAGAGATTCACCTCTTTCAAGTTCTATCCCTTCTTCAAATACCTTCTCTTCATGTGCTACACAAATATTCTTACCAGTCCCCTTACTTGATCCCTCAAGACACTCAAAAGATCTATGTCCTAATTCTCCACATTTGAAACATTTCCCCAAGAACTCTTTATTGCTATTTCCTCTCTACAATTTTTGATCGGATTCCTTACTCCACTTAGGCCTAGGTTCTTCAATTGTCATTTTCTCTTTGCCACTACTCATCTATCTCTCCTTCCTACTAGGGGAATGTTGTCTTTTCTTCACTTTATATTCAACTTTAAGAGCATATTGAAAAGCATCTTCAACTGTAGAAATTCTCAACATACTCATCTCATCTTGAATATTATATCTAAGGCCATTTATATATCTAGCCACCTTTTCTCTAGTCATCTCTCTGTGTCTAGATATGATTGTCATCTTGTAGAATTCCTTTGTATACTCCTTCACACTCATGTCCTTCTGCTTCAGGTTTTGTAGCTTCTTAAATAGTTCTAACTCATAATATTTTGGGACAAACTTAGCTTTCAACCTTGCAAGCATCTATCTCTACCGGGTGATCCTCATTTCACCATTATCCACTCTATCTTTCTACAACTTTTTCCACCATAAGGAAACATGTCCCTTCAACTTAGTCTATAGTAACTTAACCCTCAGAGGATCTCTAATATCTTCCAACTCAAAATAGTCTTCTAGATTTAATGTACCAGAGAAATTAGAAACTTCCAACTTATGACTTTTACTTACTTGTGCGGCTACCCTCAACAATCTCTCTTCTCTCTCATCTGTCAGTCCCTCAATATCTTTAGTCTCAAGCTCTTTGGTAGTTTCTTCATATTCATCCTCTGGTTCAGGGTTTCTCCTCAAACCACCCAAGAGATTTCAGATCTCATTCCTCATCTCATTCTTAAAGTCTTCCATCATCTGCTCCATTCTTCTAGGGTTCATCCTTCTTGGTGGCTTCTCTCCCCTTGTTCGGTGCAATTTCCTCAACTCGGTGATTTGACTGTAGGGTTTCAATTGCCTCTCCCTTTGCGATCTATTGAACACACCTATAACTTGCCTCTAATTGGTGCTCTGTTCACCCCAAGGAATGCCTCAAGGACCGCCACCTAATCAAGGTTTGTGACCAGTTCTCATCTCCAAATTTGTAGGTTCGCAACCCACCCTCATCTCCAGATTCATAGGTTCACAACCTACTCTGATACCAACTGATGTAGCCATGGATGGAGGGTCCTCAAAGATAACAGTCCAAACCATGCAACAAGAGTCACATAATGGAAGCAACACAAAAAATTGATACAAACACAAATGCAGGAATTCTCATTATCGGATAATTCAATTAAAACTAGCCAGAAACATCTAGACTTCTAGGATTTCGGCTCGTAGGTCTGATTACAACGTGCTCAAATATCATCTTCCTACATGCTCCTCAATGTGAGAAAAATCCTACAGAGCAGATCACATATCAGACTCTTTATCCTACCTTGGTACTTGGCTACCTTCTAATGATCGATTACATTGTTTTATATACATTTACAAAGCCAGAGACATCCATGTTGGACAATAATTAAGTCAATTCCCAAAGAGGAAAATACAACAGTCGCAAGAACAAGTCAACCTCAAATCTTGAATTATTTTTTGGTGAATGCATAGAATGAAGTGCATACCTAAAACAAGGTCAAAAACAACCCAAAGAATAATTATGGTCACACCACCATGATCCACGAACAATGGAGATGATCGATGAACAATCTAACTAGCCATTGGCTTTGAAAACTATTCCGATGCTGGATCAGGAAATTGCCAAATATTTCAGAAGCGATAACTTGTTGGAAAAGAAACCAATCATGCTCAAAATATGGAATAAGGTAAATGAACATGCCCATGAGGTACACACAGATCCGTGAGGTCTGACGAGCAAACTTGAAGAAGTACCAAATCTACCAGCTTGAACTAAGAAAACAAAGACAAACTGAAATGAATTTTTTTTTGGTGATGCAAGATTGCTACAACCCAAGGATGCACCTACATCACTATTTTTGGTATTTTTTGACCATTTCAAGAAGGGAGGAATGGGTTTTTCTAGGTGGTATTGCTGATTATTGTTTGGTGAAACCATGTTGGTTTTCATCCTCACAAATCTCTTTAAATTGGGGCCTTGAGCTAGAGTTATTAAAATTCAGTTTTGTAGGTTTGCAAGGTAATAGGTTGCTGCAAAATTTTACAGAGTTTGATAAGAGAAGTCTACTGTTGCATGTAATATTTTAGATTATCAGTGATTTACTTGCCTTTCTTTCTATGGTGGAGTTTTTTCCCTTTGAGGTTTCTCCATGTAAATTTGTTGTTGCATGTGTTATGATTCTTCTATCTATCTCTCTCATTCTTTCTTCACACTAAGGCTAAAGGTTAATCTACACATTTCAGATTTGCATTCATTTATTTAAGTTCTTATTGCAATATTTCTTCACCTTGATAATCAACATTTGGTATCAGAGATAGCAGTTTTGTAAGGAAGGGATGCTTTCCTTTTAAAGCGTTGAAGGTTTTTTGCTGCAGTGGGAGATTTTGTGTTGTGGGTTTTGCAGATTTGTGAAAGATTGTATACCATGGCCTCCACATCTCATCAAGATATTGAGAAGTTCAATGGCACTGGTTACGAGATGTCGAAGTTGAAAGTGCAAGATCTCCTTGAGGAGAGAGATCAGTGATTACCAGTTTTAGTTGAAAAGAAGCCATCTACTTCAACCTTGTTGGATGAAGATTGGAAAAAGTTAGACAAGAAGGCTTGAGGGACTATTTGGTTGAGTCTCACAGACTCTATCCTCCTCATAGTCTCTTTAGAAGACACTGTATACGAGCTTTGGAGGAAGATAGGTGAAATCTACCAAACTAATAGTTTTTCTAACAAGTTGTATCTCAAAAGATGTTTATATTAATTAAAGATGAAGGATGGTGATTATATTGTTGAAAATTTGAATAATTTTAATTTGATTATAAGTCAACTTGCATCTATTGATGTTAAAATAGAAGATTAGGATAAATGCATTTTATTGATTTGATCTTTGCTGAAATCTTAGGAAAATTTATTTGTTGCTATAACAAGTGGTGGTATAGAACGTAAGATGGATAATATTATTCCTATACTTCTTTCAGAAGAGATGAGGAGAAATGCCATGCATAGTGGCTCCCAAGATTCCTTGCATGTGCGAGGTAGGTCCAAGGAAAAAGGGCCTAAAGGGGATAAGAAGAAGGATAAGTCTAAAGGACAATCTAAGACCCCAAAAGAGAGCAGAGTGAAGTGTTGGAACTATCGTAAATGGGGACATGTGAAGAAGGAATGTAGAAACAAGAAAATGAATGTAGATTCCTCCATAGGCAAGTCCTCTAATAATGATGATTTTGATGCTTTGATTATTTCAATTAACAAAGTTTGTAATGATGCTTAGATTATTGATTCAGGTGTTTCCTTCCATATGAATCCTCACAAGGAGTGGTTTTCTACATACAAATAATATGATGGAGGAGAGGTCTTCATGGGTGATGACAAATCACAAAATATTGTTGGTAAAGGAAAGGTAAAGTTGTGTTTCAATGATGGGAGGGTTAAAATCCTTGATGATGTTTTACATATTCTAGGACTTACAAAAATTTTAATTTCGGTTTCCAAGTTGAATGATTCTGGAATGCATGTGAAATTTGAAAAGTCTGGTTGCAAGATGGTAAGGGGAAGTTTGGTGGTTGCTAAAGGATCTCAAATAGGGAATTTGTTAACTCTACATGCCTCTACTTTTTGTAATTCCTCTTTTGTAACTAGCACTAAAAATGCATGTATGTTGTGGCGCCATAGATTGGGTCACATTGGTGAAAAAGGTCTTAGGACCATACTTGATAAGAAACTAGTAGACGATATTTTTGATTATTTTGTTGGTAAAAATGATTTTTGTGATGATTGTGTGTTTGGTAAACAAAACAGGTCTGTATTTCCTAAAGGAACTAATAAAGCTAATGGATTGTTAGAACCAATTCATTTAGATGTATGTGGTCCAATGGATACAAATTCTTTGGGTGGATCTCGTTATTATGTTTCCTTCAATGATGATTACTCTAGATATACTTGGATTTATTATATGCATACAAAATCTAAAGTTTTCACCAAATTTAAGGAATTTAAGGCATTGGTTGAAAACCAAATAGATTATAAGATAAAAATATTGAGATCATACAATAGGGGTGAATATTGTTCTAAGGAATTTGATGAGTTTTGCAAACATGCAGGAATTGTTAGGAAAAAGACTACACCTTACACACCCCAAAAAAATGGGGTAGCAGAAAGAATGAATTGTACAATAATGGAAAGAGCTAGGAGCATGTTAAGTAGTGATAAGTTAGATAAATATTTTTGGGAAGAATTTGTTGGTACTACTTGTTATTTAATTAATAGATCTCCTTGTAAAGCTCTTGTTGATAAAACACCTTATGAAATGTGGTTGGGTAAAAATCCTTCAGTTTAACATTTAAGGGTCTTTGGTTGTGAGGATTTTGTTCATGTTCCTCAAGAGAAGCGGTCTAAATTGGATCTCAAATCTCAGAAATGCATCTTTGAAGGTTATGGTGAAAATGTTAAGGGTTATAAACTTTGGAATCCACTAAGATGAAAGATGATATTTTCTAGAGATGTAATTTTCAAGGAATTTAGAGCTAACTTTGAAGATGAGCAACCAAAGGAAAATTCAAAGACAGTGCATTTTGAAACTAAGCAAGAAGATGCACATGTGGAAGAAAAGAGAGATGGAAAAGAAGATGGAGAAGAATAAGAGAGTTCAAGTGAAAGTTTTGAAGAATTTTTTGTAACATAAGAAGTTGAAAACAATGAGGATGAACATGAGGAGGAACCTCTTACTTCACCTTTGAGAAGATCCATAAGATAACAAAATCCAATTGACAGGTATATCCCACTTGATTTGTGTTGTAAATTTTCTTTGTTAAGTACTAATGATGAACCTAGATATTTCAACAAGTAGGGGGTGTGGCTCTTAATGGGGGATGAAATCTAGTGAGAGACTGTCAGGGTAACCCATTGGAGAGTTTCTTAAATCAATAATAACCTAATTAATTAATTGGGGGGATAGATAATTTTCACATTAATCAAGATAATTGGATTCCTCACCCATGCATGTAGTGCTTGTTTAGGCTAAGGATGGGTTGAGAAGGCCTTGTTGGCAAGACCAACTTCCTTTTCCTCATGAAAGGAATGTTGGCTCCACATGTGTCACCCTATGGGGCTGTTGTCTAGTGAGAGATTATCAGGGTAACCATAGATAGGGGTCGACGTCTAGTGAGAGACTGTCAGGGTAACCCATGCCAAGACCATGTGATGACACTCTTCCCTATTGCAATCTAGCATTCACTACTTATTTATCCCTCTTATGTTGTGTGTGTGCCTCTGGAAGTGATGTTTGTATTATGCAATGTTCATGTGTTATGTTGGATCCATGTTTAGTCCTTTTGTGTTATCCTTCTATCTTCTTGATTGTTTGAGGTAGTGGGACCTAATGTTCTCTCCTAGCATGGGGGGTGGAACTTAGGGTTCCACATGGGCGGGAGGTTGGTGCATTTTCCTCCATTAGGTTTTCCTTGCTCATGTGCATGGAGGTTGTACCTTGTGTAGCGGATTCTAGTTCATGTTCTAGTTCAAGGAGACAGTCCTTATGTATATGCTTGGACTTGTATATCAAATGTACTATTTATTGTATAGTGATGTAATCTTCCCAATTGTATTCAGGGAAGCAATATTGTAAACAATGTAATGGGATTTGTATATGTACTTGTTAGTTGTTTATAAGTGTTCATTAATGTTGTCTATCTGACGACATGTTATGGAGATTCATATTGTTTAATCATTTAATGTGATGGTTTAAAATAAACACCAGATTTTTAGATAAATCATGATAAATGAATTAATTCTAGTACTTGTTTATAGTTTTGTTAGTAATGCAGTCATGGAACCTTAAAGGACTTAGGAATAGATTGTATGTTATGTAATATCATGAAGTTCAATGTTATTCTTTAAAAAAAAAAATGTTCCAATATTAAGTCATGTTTTGTGTTGTCCTTTGGGTTCTATGGCAGGGCATTACATTTGAATTAGGATTCAACATAGATTTTTTGGGGTTTTTGGAGTGATTGGAGCTATAACTTGGGAAATTGAAAATTGGAATCGAATATTCAGCCGTGTCAATCGATTTAAGCCAGGTTCCATTGTTTTATTTTCTCAATATTAATTATATTTAGGAAATGAATATTGATTGTTTGTGTTGTATGAAGCAAATAATTTCCAAAACAATTATAAATTGCAACTTCTGAAAACTACCAAAGTCTCTTTCTAAAAATTGTTGTGTTTGTCCTGCAATCATTGCATTCCTTGAGGGAATTTCAAGGAGTCCAAATTGTGTATCCCCTTCCTTCCAACACCCAGATATCCCAACTTACTTAAATCCATCCCATCCAAATTATGGAAACACAAATCCGGTTGCGGCTTGTTCTTGATTTTCGCCATGGAGTGACGACCAACAACGCCATAAACACCTTGCTATGATAAATTCATGAGAGAGGGTCAGTGGAAACAAGAGAAATCTAGTCGAATCCCACTCCTTCCTACATGCATGCTATTTGTTTCACCCTAGCATTAGTGGCATTTTTCATTCACTCCTAAACACTGCTATGTCATTTTTGTATTTTATATTTAAAAAATTAAATTTGGCATTCATCAAACATATAATATGGAAAAATTGATGGTTTCTATCTGTTATTAGTGCTACATGTAGCTATTTCCTCCCCTTTGTACTTCTGTGGTAGCTCTTAGGGTAGCTAGTGTTACTTATGTCCTTTGCATAGAGATTTTTAACTGTCGTGCTATCTATCCAATATTGAATATCTCCTTTCATTCGATGGCTTTCTCTTAGCATGCGATTTGTTTTCAACTCCATTATAATTGGCATTCGATTAGTAAACTCTAAGCTGAGTGATTTGATGGGTATGCTTTATATGTGATTTCAATGAATATGAAATTTGGATAACATTTTGATTATATTTTTATTTCTTTGTGTATGTGGGTTATGTGGAATTCTATTTAATATGTTGATAATCATTCGATATATGGCATTTGATTCACCCATTTTGTGTTCATCATTTGATTAAATAGAATTCAATAGCTCTGCACAATCTATGGTATTTGATGGTTATGCAGTAGGTTGGAAATTTTGTAAATTTGAATTAGCTTGGATATTCGATTATTTGGTGTTCAATGTATTTGTTGAATTCACTTTAAAATTTGGGCATTTGTTATTTTATGATCAATGACTTTTCTTTTCTTTCAATTATGGTTCATTCAATACATAAGTGTTTGCTTAGTATTCTATGATATAGGAATTTGATATAAAGGTATTATGTTTGGTGGTCTGAATATATATAGGTATATATATATGTACATATATATATGTATACATGTATATATATACCTATATATATGTATGTTATAATTGTTTGCCATAATTTAATTTAATATAATGTTATTTAAACAAAATTTTGATTATGATATATATACATATATATATATATATTTACAGACACACACACACACATATATATATATATGTATGTATACAAGTGTATATATAGAAAAAGTATATTTTAGTAAATGTGAACTAATTGATTATGTTAATCAAGGGAATTTGGAAATTAAATAAGGGAAAAAGTTGCTTAACTTATATAAATGAAGGATTTATTAAATAAATGAAATAGAGAATTAAAGATTGTTGATTTCCTTTATAATTGTTTATTATTCAAATTGTAAATTTATTATGTAATTAGTTGTTGGGTATCATGTGAGGAGGAATGGTGTCTTCCATAGATGTATTAATTTTTTGATTATTAGCATTAAATATTGTGTTTGATGTTTGGTATTGGAGTAATTTTCAGAATTATTTTAAGTGGGAGTCATTGTGTAAGTTGTTAAGGTTGACTTCCAAAGGCATAGGAGGAAGTATTTTGCATGTATGGTTTTATGAATGTTTCATCTTTGTAAGAGGTTGGGAAATGCTATGTGTTGACTAATTTTTGTGATTATGATTATGTGTGCAAGAGGTTCTATGCCTTGCATGGTGTTTGGAGTTATATGATTATGTTTGTGCACATGATGGTAATACCTTGTTGTTGTAGGGTTTACTAGTTGCAAATAGGGGGAGTGGCTCTCAATGGGGGCTGAAACCCAAAGTAGTGTCCAGGACAACCCATTGGAGAGTTTCTTAATCCAGTGATAACCTAAAAATGATTTAGGGGGAAAGGGTAGATTTCACATTAAACAAGATAATTGGATGTCTCACCCATGCATGTAGTGATCATTTAGGCTAAGGATGGGTTGAGAAGGATTGGTTGGAAAGACCAAATTCCTTGTCCCCATGAAAGGAATGTCGGTTCCACATGTGTCGCCCTATGGGGTTGGGACCTAGTGAGAGGTTGCCATGACAACCATAGATGGGGGTCAGGGTCTAGTGTGAGACTGCTAGGACAACCCATGTCAGGACCATATGATGACACTCTTCCCTATTGCAGTCTAGCATTCCCTAGTTATATGTTTTCCTTCTATTGTGAGTTCCTCTAGAAGTGATGTAAGTGTTATATGTGATGTTGGTATTGTTAGTAGTGTTGTTTTGGAGTCATGTATAACCCTTGTCAATGTTAGCCTGTTGTCTTCTTGGTTGATTGTTTGTTGTGGTGGGACCTTGTGTTATCTCCTCGCATGAGAGGTGGACCTCAGGGTTACACCTAGTTGGGAGATTGGTACTTTGTCCTCCATTGGGTTTCCTTGTTTTTCCATGTTCATGGAGATTTCTCATGTTGTTGTGGACTAATGTACCTATTCCAGTTTGAGTGGATTATCTCTTATGCGATTGTATTGGGTTATATATATCTATGTATCTTTATTTGCACTTCAGATGTAATCTTCCCAATTGTATTCAAGGAAGCATTGTTTTAAACCTTGTAATGTAGTAACTGGTAGTGATGTACTCTCATGTAATGGAAAATGTTAATGATGTATCTCACTCATGTTGGATATTTATAAATTATCATTAATGTTATTTATTTGATGTTATTTTATGGAAGTGATTAATGTATGACCTTATAATGTGATGATTTAAAATGAACTTAACTTGTTAGTTAACTCTTGTAATCATTGAGTTAATGAAATGATTCTTGTTAGCTTGGTTGATAGCTATATTAGTAGTGTGGTCATGGAACCTTAGAGGACTTAGGATTAGATTGTATGTTATCTTATGCTATGTAATTTGTTGTGTATTTCATTTTTAAAAAATTCTTCTATTATTTAGTCATGTAAGAGCTGTCCTCTGGGGTTCCATGGTGGGGCGTTACACATGGTATCAGAGCCTAGGTTAATACACTGGGAACTCTAGTTTCATATGATCCCATTATGGTGTCCTAGTTGCATGTACTCTTGAGATTATGTTTTTCCTTTTTGTCATCCTCGCTTATTGGCCTTAGGCCTACCCTTGGGTGGTGTTTTTCCAATGGAAAGGATAGGAGCCCCGATGTAGGATGCAATGCACCGATATTATTTCTATCGGGGATGCATTATGGACCCTTTTGTAGCCTTGTGATGTGAATTTGTGTGTGTATGTGAAGAATGTATGTTAAATCATGAATATAGTGCTTGTGAATTGATAAATTGTGTGTCCATGCTTCTAAAAAGGAGTGAAATCATGATCTTGTGTTGAATATGTTATGAGATTTAGTGTTGTGTACTGAATAAAGTGGAATTTATTCTCTAAATAATGGATATTTATTAATGGAAAATGTGTGCTTTTTGTGCAAAATTATGTTGTGTTTTATGGAAGTGTAGCATTCTGAGGTAATGAATCAGCTATGATGTTGGTACCAATGTGTTATGTTTCCACCATAGTTTGTGACTTCCAGGAGGAAGTCAAGTTTTAGGGGGGGAGGATGTAGTGCCCCTCCATTCTCACCATGGATGTGCAAGTATTTAGCTTTGGAACTTGGAGATGAAGGTAAACTAATAGGGATAGTTAAGGTATGTGCTAATGATGTTAAGTAGTTGATATGTTTTGTGATACTATATATAGATGCAATGTTATGATTAGTATGTGATTATTTTACCATGATCATTATGTGATTATCATTCTAATTGTCATGTAGTTGATTGTTTATGAATGGTTGGACTACTTGGTGTTGTTCTTACTATTGTGTGTGTGGGTGAAGGGGACAGTGTCATAGTACTCACTTGTGAGTACCTTACTACACTACAATTTCCTTTCACAATGTGCCTGATTGTATGATTTTTGTAAATGCTTGACTATTTTATGTGCTACAGGTTGCAGGTACCAAGCATCAACTCCACCTAAATTGATAGGTCTGTGTGTGCCTTAAAACAAATGGAATTTTTGAATGAAGGTAGCATTTGGTCCCTTGTTTTAGTCATCATCCTTGAAGAGGACGAGTATCTGACTTTCACACCCCGTTAGTGTTGTTCATATGGTTAGTTTAGTTCATCAATGTCACTTGTGTTCTTACTTTTCAACTTCGCCTTGTGGTCAAGTATTGTTTTACATTTGGTCCATTTGATTTAAATTCGTCTGATAATTTTTTTGATTAATTGTCGCATTAAAATAGAATTATTAAGTTAATAAATAAAATATTATAAAATTAAACATTAAATGTAAATAAAAATTAGAGTATGTTTGATAAATAAATATCATAAATTTGATTATTAAGTTTAAATAAATTGGAATATGTCTAGTTGAATAAAATAAAAATAAAGACATAAATAGTGGTAATGGACAATAAATATAAAATAAAATGATTAAGAAGTTTGCATACAACAACATGCACTCAAGAGAATTTATTATAATTGGCTATTTTTGGCAAAAGAAAAGGGGATTGGAATTAAATATTGAAACGGTCTTGTTTGCTTCCCGTGAATATTGTTTTCTTGTTTTTGGAGATTGATCTTGTTTTTGGAGGTTTTGAATTGGGATTTGGCAAAGATTGTTTGGGGTTTTTAGAGTGATTGGAGTTGCAAGTTGGGAAATTGAAGCTTGGCACTGAATCTTCAGCCATGCCAATCGATTTAAGCTAGGTTCCATTGTTTTGTTTTCCTAATCTTAATTCTATTTTAGGAAATGAATATTGAATGTTTGTGCTATCTAAAGAAAATTATTTCCAAAACAATTAGAAATTGCATCTTCTGAAAATTACCAAAGTCTCTTTCTGAAAATCATTTTTGTACTTGTCCTGCAATTATTGCATTCCTTGAGATAACGCGTATTTACACCTACCATTTGCATTTTCTTAAAAGTTTCTAAAGAAATTTCAAGGAGTCCAAACTACATATCCCCTGCCTTCCAACACCCAGATCTCCTAGCTTAATTAAACTCATCCCAACCAAACTATGGCAACACAAATCTAGTTGCGACTTGTTCTTGACTGTCACCATAGAGTGATGACTGGTGGCACCATAAACACCTTGCTATGATAAATTCATGTAAAACTATAATATGGATGAGACTTCATGAGAGAGGGTCAATGGAAAAAAGATCCATCTAGCTGAATCCCACTCCTTCTTCCTACATGCATGTTGTCTGTTTCAGCCTAGGGTTAGTGGCATTTTTGATTCACTCCTGAACATTGCGATGTCATTTCTGTATTTTATATTTAAAACATTAAATTTGGCATTCATTTAACATACAATATGTTGGAAAAATCAATGGTTTCTTTCTATTATTAGTGTTGCATGTAGCTATTTCCTCCCCTACGTACTTTTGTGGTAGCTCTTAGGGTAGCCAACATTGCTTATGTCCTTTGCATAGTGACTTTTAACGGTTGCACTATCTATCCAATATCAAATATCTCCTTTCATTTGATGGATTTCTCTTAACATGTGATTTGTTTTCAACTCCGTTATAATTGGAATTCAATTAGTAAAATCTAAGATAAGTGATTTTATAGGTATGTTTTATATGTGATTTCAATGAATATGAAATTTGGATGACATTTTGATTATATTTTGATTTCTTTATATATGCAAGTTATGTGGAATGTTATTTAATATGTCAATAATCATTCGATATATGGCATTCATTTCACCCATTTCATGTTCATTATTCAATTAAATAGAATTTGATAGCTATGGAAAATCTATGGTATTCGGTGGTTATGCAGTAGGTTGGAAATTTGGTAAATTTGAATTAGGTTGGATATTCAGTTATTTGGTGTTCAATGTATTTGTTGAATTCGCTTTAAAATCTGGGCATTTGTTATTTTTATGATCAATGAATTCTCTTGGCTTTCAATTATGGTTCATTCGATGAATAAGTGTTTGCTTAGTATTCTACGATATAGGAATTTGATATAAAGGTATTATGTTTGGTTGTCGAAATATATATATATATATATATATATATATATATATATATATATATATATATATGTTATATATGTATGTTAGAATTGTTTGTCATAATTTAATTTGATATAATGTTATTCAAACAACATTTTGATTATAATATATATACATATATATATATATACATATATATATATATATATATATATGTATATATATATATACATATATATATATGTGTGTGTTACAAGTGTATATATAGCAAAAGTATATTTTAGTAAATGTGAACTAATTGATTATGTTAATCAAGGGAATTTGGAAATTAAATAAAGGAAAAAGTTGCTTAACTTATATAAATGAAGGATTTATTAAATAAATGAAATGGAGTATTAATTAATGATTGTTCATTTCTTTTATAATTGTTTATTAGTCAAATTGTAAATTTATTATGTAATTAGTTGTTGGGTATCATGTGAGGAGGAAATGATGTCTTTCATGGATGTATTGTTTGTTTGATTATTAGCATTGAATATTGTGTTTGATATTTGGCATTGGAGTAATTTTGGGAATTGTTTTAAGTGGGAGTCATTGTGCAAGTTGTTAAGGTTGAATTTCGGAGGTGTAGGAGGAAGTATTTTGCATGTATGGTTTTATGAATGTTTCATCTTTGTAAGAGGTTGGGCAATGTTATGTGTTGCACTAATTTTTGTGATTATGATTATGTGTGCAAGAGAGTCTATGCCTTTCATAGTGTTTGGAGTTATATGATTATGTTTGTGTGCATGATGGTAATACCTTGTTGTTGTAGGGTTTACTAGTTGCAAGTAGGGGGAGTGGCTCTCAATAGGGGTTGGAACCCAAAGTGATGTTTAGGATAACCCATTAGAGAGTTTCTAAATCTAGTGATAACCTAAAAATGATTTAGGGAGAAAAGGTAGATTTCAAATTAAACAAGATAATTGGATCCCTCAGTGTTTGTTTATGCTAAGGATGGGTTGAGAAGGCCTGGTTGGAAAGACCAACTTCCTTTTCCCCACGAAAGGAATGTTGGTTCCGCATGTGTCACCCTATGGGGTCGGGACCTAGTGAGAGGTTGTCAAGACAACCATAGATGGGGGTCAGAGTCTAGTGTGAGACTGATAGGACAACCCATGTTAGGACCATGTGATGACACTCTTCCCTATTGTATGTTCTCCTTCTATTGTGAGTGCATCTAGAAGTGATGTAAGTGTTATATGTGATGTTGGTATTGTTAACAGTGTTGTGTTTGAGTCATGTGTAGCCCTTGTTAATGTTAGCCTGTTGCCTTCTTGGTTGAATATTTTTTGTGGTGGGACCTTGTGTTATCTCCCAGTATGGGTGATGGACCTCAGGGTTCCACATGGTCAAGAGGTTGGTGCTTTGTCCTCCATTGGGTTTCCTTGTTTCTTGTCCGTGTTCATGGAGATTTCTCATGTTCTTGTGGACTACTATACCTATTCCAATTCAAGTAGACTATCTCTTATGTAATTGTATTGGGTTATATATAT
>VDFB02047397.1:109147828-109258108 GCA_007258455.2 Sequoia sempervirens | reverse complement strand
TACCAAAGTCTCTTTCTAAAAATTGTTGTGTTTGTCCTGCAATCATTGCATTCCTTGAGGGAATTTCAAGGAGTCCAAATTGTGTATCCTCTTCCTTCCAACTCCTAGATATCCCAACTTACTTAAATCCATCCCATCCAAATTATGGAAACACAAATTTGGTTGCGGCTTGTTCTTGATTGTCGCCATGGAGTGACGACCAGCGGCCCCATAAACACCTTGCTATGATAAATTCATGTAAGAATATAATATGGATGAGAATTCATGAGAGAGGGTCAGTGGAAACAAGAGAAATCTAGTCGAATCCCACTCCTTCTTCCTACATGCATGCTATTTGTTTCACCCTAGGATTAGTGGCATTTTTCATTCACTCCTAAACACTGCTATGTCATTTTTGTATTTTATATTTAAAATATTAAATTTGGCATTCATCGAACATATAATATGGAAAAATTGATGGTTTCTATCTATTATTAGTGCTACATGTAGCTATTTCCTCCCCTTTGTACTTCTGTGGTAGCTCTTAGGGTAGCTAGTGTTACTTATGTCCTTTGCATAGAGATTTTTAACTGTCATGCTATCTATCCAATATTGAATATCTCCTTTCATTTGATGGCTTTCTCTTAGCATGCGATTTTTTTTCAACTCCATTATAATTGGCATTCGATTAGTAAACTCTAAGCTAAGTGATTTGATGGGTATGCTTTATATGTGATTTCAATGAATATGAAATTTGCATAACATTTTGATTATATTTTGATTTCTTTGTGTATGTGGGTTATGTGGAATTCTATTTAATATGTCGATAATCATTTGATATATGGCATTCGATTCACCTATTTTTTGTTCATCATTCGATTAAATAGAATTCAATAGCTTTGCACAATCTATGGTATTCGATGGTTTTGCAGTAGGTTGGAAATTTTGTAAATTTGAATTAGCTTGGATATTCGATTATTTGGTGTTCAATGCATTTGTTGAATTCACTTTAAAATTTGGGCATTTGTTATTTTATGATCAATGACTTTGCTTTTCTTTCAATTATGGTTCATTCAATACATAAGTGTTTGCTTAGTATTCTATGATATAGGAATTCGATATGAAGGTATTATGTTTGGTGGTCTGAATATATATATAGGTATATATATGTACATATATATGTATATATGTATATATATCTACCTATATATATGTGTATATGATATATATGTATGTTATAATTGTTTGCCATAATTTAATTTGATATAATGTTATTCAAACAAATTTTTGATTATAATATATATATATATACATATATATATATGTATATATACTAAAATATGTATATATTTACAGACACACACACATATATATATGTATGTATACAAGTGTATATATAGAAAAAGTATATTTTAGTAAATGTGAACTAATTGATTATGTTAATCAAGGGAATTTGGAAATTAAATAAGGGAAAAAGTTGCTTAACTTATATAAATGAAGGATTTATTAAATAAATGAAATAGAGAATTAAAGATTGTTGATTTCCTTTATAATTGTTTATTATTCAAATTGTAAATTTATTATGTAATTAGTTGTTGGGTATCATGTGAGGAGGAATGATGTCTTCCATGGATGTATTAATTGTTTGATTATTAGCATTGAATATTGTGTTTGCTATTTGGTATTGGAGTAATTTTCAGAATTATTTTAAGTGGGAGTCATTGTGTAAGTTGTTAAGGTTGACTTCCAAAGGTGTAGGAGGAAGTATTTTGCATGTATGGTTTTATGAATGTTTCATCTTTGTAAGAGGTTGCGAAATGCTACATGTTGACTAATTTTTGTGATTATGATTATGTGTGCAAGAGGTTCTATGCCTTGCATGGTGTTTGGAGTTATATGATTATGTTTGTGCACATGATGGTAATACCTTGTTGTTGTAGGGTTTACTAGTTGCAAGTAGGGGGAGTGGCTCTCAATGGGGCTGGAACCCAAAGTAGTGTCTAGGACAACCCATTGGAGAGTTTCTTAATCTAGTGATAACCTAAAAATAATTTAGGGGGAAAGGGTAGATTTCACATTAAACAAGATAATTGGATGTCTCACCCATGCATGTAGTGCTCGTTTAGGCTAAGGATGGGTTGAGAAGGATTGGTTGGAAAGACCAAATTCCTTGTCCCCATGAAAGGAATGTCGGTTCTACATGTGTCGCCCTATGGGGTCGAGACCTAGTGAGGTTGCTAGGACAACCATAGATGGGGGTCAGGGTCTAGTGTGAGACTGCTAGGACAACCCATGTCAGGACCATATGATGACACTCTTCCCTATTGCAGTCTAACATTCCCTAGTTATATGTTTTCCTTCTATTGTGAGTGCCTCTAGAAGTGATGTGAGTGTTATATGTGATGTTGGTATTGTTAGTAGTGTTGTTTTGGAGTCATGTATAACCCTTGTCAATGTTAGCCTGATGTCTTCTTGGTTGATTGTTTGTTGTGGTGGCACCTTGTGTTATCTCCTCGCACGAGGGGTGGACCTCGGGGTTCCACCTAGTTGGGAGATTGGTATTTTGTCCTCCATTGGGTTTCCTTGTTTTTCCATGTTCATGGAGATTTCTCATGTTGTTGTGGACTAATGTACCTGTTCCAGTTTGAGTGGACTATCTCTTATGTAATTGTATTGGGTTATATATATCTATGTATCTTTATTTGCACTTCAGATGTAATCTTCCCAATTGTATTCAAGGAAGCATTGTTTTAAACCTTGTAATGTAGTAACTGGTAGTGATGTACTCTCATGTAATGAAAAATGTTAATGATGTATCTCACTCATGTTAGATATTTATAAATTATCATTAATGTTATTTATTTGATGTTATGTTATGGAAGTGATTAATGTATGACCTTATAATGTGATGATTTAAAATGAACTTAACTTGTTAGTTAACTCTTGTAATTATTGAGTTAATGAAATGATTCTTGTTAGCTTGGTTGATAGTTATATTAGTAGTGTGGTCATGGAACCTTAGAGGACTTAGGATTAGATTGCATGTTATCTTATGTTATGTATTTCATTTTTTTAAAATTCTTCTGTTATTTAGTCATGTAAGAGCTATCCTTTGGGGTTCCATGGTGGGGCGTTACACATGGTATTAGAGCCTAGGTTAATACACTGGGAACTCTAGTTTCATATGAGCCCATTATGGTGTCCTAGTTGCATGTACTCTTGAGATTATGTTTTTCCTTTTTGTCATCCTCGCTTATTGGCCTTAGGCCTACCCTTGGGTGGTGTTTTTCCAATGGTGCAAAAGACCAATGGAAAGGATAGGAACCCCGATGTAGTACGCAATGCACCAATATTCTTTCTATCGGGGATGCATTATGGACCCTTCTATAGCCTTGTGATGTGAATTTGTGTGTTTATGTGAAAAATTTATGTTAAATCATGAATATAGTGCTTGTGAACTGATAAATTGTGTGTCCATGCTTCTAAAAAGGAGTGAAATCATGATCTTGTGTTGAATATGTTATGAGATTTAGTGTTGTGTATTGAATAAAGTGGAATTTATTGTCTATAAATGATGGATATTTATTAATGGAAAATGTGTGCTTTGTGTGCAAAATTATGTTGCGTTTTATGGAAGTGTAGCATTCCGAGGTAATGAATCAGCTATGATGTTGGTACCAATGTGTTATGTTTCCACCCTAGTTTGTGACTTCTAGGAGGAAGTCAAGTTTTAGGGGGGGAGGATGTAGTGCCCCTCCATTCTCACCGTGGATGTGCAAGTATTTAGCTTTGGAACTTGGAGATGAAGGTAAACTAATAGGGATAGTTAAGGTATGTGCTAATGATGTTAAGTAGTTGATATGTTTTGTGATACTATATATAGATGCATTGTTATGATTAGTATGTGATTACTTTACCATGATCATTATGTGATTATCATTCTAATTGTCATGTAGTTGATTGTTTATGAATGGTTGGACTACTTGGTGTTGTTATTACTGTTGTGTGTGTGGGTGAAGGGGACAATGTCATATTACTCACTTGTGAGTACCCTGCTACACTACAATTTCCTTTCACGATGTGCCTGATTGTATGATTTTTGTAAATGCTTGACTATTTTGTGTGCTACAGGTTGCAGGTACCAAGCATCAACTCCACCTAAATTGATAGGTTTGAGCGTGCCTTAAAACCAATGGAATTTTTGAATGAAGGTAGCATTTGGTCCCTTGTTTTAGTCATCATCCTTGAAGAGGATGAGTATCTAATTTTCACACCCTGTTAGTGTTGTTCGTATGGTTAGTTTAGTTCATCAATGTCACTTGTGTTCTTACTTTTCAACTTCACCTTGTGGTCAAGTATTGTTTTACATTTGGTCCATTTGATTTAAATTCGTCTGATAATTTTTTTTGATTAATTGTCACATTAAAATAGAATTGTTAAGTTAATAAATAAAATATTATAAAATTAAACATTAAATGTAAATAAAAATTAGAGTATGTTTGATAAATAAATATCATAAAGTTGATTATTAAGTTTAAATAAATTGGAATATGTCTAGTTGAATAAAATAAAAATAAAGACATAAATAGTGGTAATGGACAATAAATATAGAATAAAATGATTAAGAAGTTTGCATACAACAACATGCACTCAAGAGAATTTATTATAATTGGCTATTTTTGGCAAAAGAAAAGGGGATTGGAATTAAATATTGAAACGGTCTTGTTTGCTTCCCGTGAATATTGTTTTCTTGTTTTTGGAGACTTTGATCTTGTTTTTGGAGGTTTTGAATTGGGATTTGGCAGAGATTGTTTGGGGTTTTTAGAGTGATTGGAGCTGCAACTTGGGAAATTGAAGCTTGGCATTGAATCTTCAGCCATGCCAATTGATTTAAGCTAGGTTCCATTGTTTTGTTTTCCTAATCTTAATTCTATTTTAGGAATTGAATATTGAATGTTTGTGCTATCTAAAGCAAATAATTTCCAAAACAATTATAAATTGCATCTTCTGAAAATCATTTTGTACTTGTCCTGCAATTATTG
The DNA here is from genome assembly GCA_007258455.2 of Sequoia sempervirens. Lineage (NCBI taxonomy): Eukaryota > Viridiplantae > Streptophyta > Pinopsida > Cupressales > Cupressaceae > Sequoia > Sequoia sempervirens. Next base: position 109,253,087 of record VDFB02047397.1, on the reverse strand, counting down.
CATTCCTTGAGATAACACGTATTTATACCTGCCATTTGCATTTTCTTAAAAGTTTCTAAGGGAATTTCAAGGAGTCCAAACCGCATATCCCCTGCCTTCCAACACCCAAATCTCCTAGCTTAATTAAACTCGTCCCAGCCAAACTATGGCAACACAAATCTAGTTGCAACTTGTTCTTGACTGTCGCCATGGAGTGATGACTGGTGGCGCCATAAACACCTTGCTATGATAAATTCATGTAAGACTATAATATGGATGAGACTTCATGAGAGAGGGTCAATGGAAAAAGATCCATCTAGCTGAATCCCACTCCTTCTTCCCACATGCATGTCGTCTGTTTCAGCCTAGGGTTAGTGGCATTTTTCATTCACTCCTAAACATTGCGATGTCATTTCTATATTTTATATTTAAAACATTAAATTTGGCATTCATTTAACATACAATATGTTGGAAAAATCAATGGTTTCTTTCTATTATTAGTGTTGCATGTAGCTATTTCCTCCCCTACGTACTTTTGTGGTAGCTCTTAGGGTAGCCAACATTGCTTATGTCCTTTGCATAGCAACTTTTAACGGTTGCACTATCTATCCAATATCAAATATCTCCTTTCATTTGATGGATTTCTCTTAACATGTGATTTTTTTTCAACTCTGTTATAATTGGAATTTGATTAGTAAAATCTAAGATAAGTGATTTTATAGGTATGTTTTATATGTGATTTCAATGAATATGAAATTTGGATGACATTTTGATTATATTTTGACTTCTTTATATATGCAAGTTATGTGGAATGTTATTTAATATGTCAATAATCATTCGATAAATGGCATTCATTTCACCCATTTCATGTTCATTATTCAATTAAATAGATTTTGATAGCTTTGGACAATCTATGGTATTCCGTGGTTATGCAGTAGGTTGGAAATTTGGTAAATTTGAATTAGCTTGGATATTCGGTTATTTGGTGTTCAATGTATTTGTTGAATTTGCTTTAAAATCTGGGCATTTGTTATTTTTATGATCAATGACTTCTCTTGGCTTTCAATTATGGTTCATTCGATGCACAAGTGTTTGCTTAGTATTCTACGATATAGGAATTTGATATAAAGGTATTATGTTTGGTTGTCGATATATATATATAGGTATATGTATATGTATATATATATGTAATGTATATATGTTATATATGTATGTTAGAATTGTTTGTCATAATTTAATTTGATATAATATTATTCAAACAACATTTTGATTATAATATATATACATACATATATATATATGTATATATACTAATATATATATATATATATATATATATATACATTTATATATGTATGTATATATATACACATTTATATATATATATGATTACAAGTGTATATAAAGAAAAAGTATATTTTAGAAAATGTGAACTAATTGATTATGTTAATCAAGGGAATTTGGAAATTAAATAAAGGAAAAAGTTGCTTAACTTATATAAATGAAGGATTTATTAAATAAATGAAATAGAGTATTAATTAATGATTGTTCATTTCTTTTATAATTGTTTATTAGTCAAATTTTAAATTTATTATGTAATTAGTTGTTGGGTATCATGTAAGGAGGAAATGATGTCTTTCATGGATGTATTGTTTGTTTGATTATTAGTATTGAATATTGTGTTTGGTGTTTGGTATTGGAGTAATTTTGGGAATTGTTTTAAGTGGAAGTCATTGTGCAATTTGTTAAGGTTGAATTCCAGAGGCGTAGGAGGAAGTATTTTGCATGTATGGTTTTATGAATGTTTCATCTTTGTAAGAGGTTGGGAAATGTTATGTGTTGCACTGATTTTTGTGATTATGATTATGTGTGCAAGAGGGTCTATGCCTTGCACAGTGTTTGGCATTATATGATTATGTTTGTGTGCATGATGGTAATACCTTGTTTTTGTAGGGTTTACTAGTTGCAAGTAGGGGGAGTGGCTCTCAATAGGGTTTGGAACCCAAAGTGGTGTTTAGGACAACCCATTAGAGAGTTTCTAAATCTAGTGATAACCTAAAAATGATTTAGGGAGAAAGGGTAGATTTCAAATTAAACAAGATAATTGGATGCCTCAGTGTTTGTTTAGGCTAAGGATGGGTTGAGAAGGCCTAGTTGGAAAGACCAAATTACTTTTCCCCATGAAAGGAATGTTGGTTCTGCATGTGTCACCCTATGGGGTTAGGACCTATTGAGAGGTTGTCACGACAACCATAGATGGGGGTCAGAGTCTAGTGTGAGACTGCTAGGACAACCCATGTTAGGACCATGCGATGACACTCTTCCCTATTGTATGGTCTCCTTCTATTGTGAGTGCATCTAGAAGTGATGTAAGTGTTATATGTGATGTTGGTATTGTTAGCAGTGTTGTGTTTGAGTCATGTGTAGCCCTTGTTAATGTTAGCCTTTTGTCTTCTTGGTTTAATGTTTGTTGTGGTGGGACCTTGTGTTATCTCCCAGTACAGGGGGTGGACCTCAGGGTTCCACAAGGCAAGGAGGTTGGTGCTTTTTCCTCCATAGGGTTTCCTTGTTGCTTGTCTGTGTTCATGGAGATTTATCATGCTCTTGTGGACTACTGTACCTGTTCTAATTCTAGTAGACTATCTCTCATGTAACTGTATTGGGTTACATATATCTATGTATCTTTATTTGTACTTTAGATGTAATCTTCCCAATTGTATTCAAGGAAGCATTGTTGTAAACCTTTAAATGTAGCAATTGATAGTGATGTACTCTCATGTAATGGAAAATGTTAATGATGTATCTCGCTCATGTTGGATATTTATAAATGATCATTAATGTTATTTATTTGAAGTCATGTTATGGAAGTGAATAATGAAAGATCTTATATTGTGATGATTTAAAATGAATTTAACTTGTTAGTTAACTCTTGTAATAATTGTAGTTAATGAATGATTCTTGTTAGCTTGGTTGATAGTTATATTAGTAGCATGGTCATGGAACCTTAGAGGACTTAGGATTAGATTACATGTTATCTTATGTTATGTAATTTGTTGTGTATTTCATTTAAAAAAAAATTGTTTCGTTATTTAGTCATGTAAGAGTTGTCCTCTAGGGTTCCATGGCTGGGCGTTACACTACTTGTAGTTCGATACTCTTACTAGGCCTCATATATAATGAATGTTTGTAATAAAACCAAGGAATTCAATTTGTATAAATTGATAATCCTACAGCTTTCCAATCAGCTATATGAAGTTTGATGTTTACATTGGTATTTATCATTTGATATATTGGAGATTGCTAAATAAGCATCATGCCTTGTAATTCATTGCATACAATTTTAAATCAGTACATATATATAAATATGTGTGTGTGTGTGTGTGTATGTAAACAAATTATTACAAACAGTGTTTATGTATTTTTACATGTGTTTATCTTAATACAATCTAATTTACTATTTGTAACACAAATAGCAATTTGTAATAATTTGTTTACACATATATATGAATATATATACAGATATACATGTATATATTTGTATATATAAATATATATATGCACACACACACACACACACACACACACACACATATATATATATATTCATGTATACTTATTATGGTTATAACAAAATAATATTGTTGTCTTGGGAATAATTGATTCTGTAGACAAGTGAAATGGACGATTAAATTGGAAAAGATTGATTTATTTATATTTAAATAATTTGAAGATTTGATAAATGGAAAATAAAATAGGTTATTTTATTTGTAATTATGAACACTGATTTCTTTTATAATTACTTAATAGTCAAATTGTAAACCCACTATGTATTTCATGATTACATTATGGGACTTGTTTGCTTTTTTGTAATAAAGTGTTTTATTTAGAGAAATTAAGGTGTTTTTGGGTTATTATTTTAAGTGGGAGTCTTTTTGTGCAAAGTGGTTAATGTTAGCCTTCCAGAGGCTTAAGGGGAGTATCTTGTATGTTGGGTTTTATGATTGTTTCATTTTGAAGTGGTTGGTAATGTGCTTGAGATACATGCAAGAGGGTCTATGTCTTGCACTATTTATACTTTCTTGTTATCAGGATATGTGAGCTAGAGGGTCAATGCCTTGCTGTGTGTGTGTGATTCATGTGAATTTTTTAAGTGTGCAAGATGGTTTTTACCTTGCTTATTGTGTAGGGTCTACTAGATGCAAGTAGGGGGAGTGGCTCTTAATGGGGGCCAAAATCCAAAGTGGTGTCTAGTATAACCCATATGGGAGTTTCTTAATCCAGTGATAACCTAAATAATGAATTAGGGGGATGGGTAGACTTCACATTAAATAAGATAATGGTATGCCTCACCCATGCCTATAGTGCTCGTTTAGGCTAAGGATGTGTTGAGAAGGCCTGGTTGGCAAGATCAACTTCCTTGTCCTCACGAAAGGAATGTTGATTCTACATGTGTCACCCTATGGGGTTGACGTCTAGTGAGAGACTGTCAGGATAACCATAGATGGGTGTCAGTGTCTAGTGAGAGATTGTTATGATAACCCATGCTAGGACCATGCAATGCAACTCTTCCCTATTGTAGTCTAGCATTCCCTAGTTATATGTTTTCCCTCCTATTGTGTTTGTGCCTATGGAAGCAATGTATGTGTTTTATGTGATTTTATTGTTGTTGTAGTGTTGTGTTGGAACCATGTTAGCCTTGTTTATGTTATCCTTCTATCTTCTTGATTTTTTTCTAGTAGTGGGATCGTATGTTATCTCCTAGCATGGGGGGTGGACCTTAGGGTTCCATATGGTTGGGAGGTTGGTTCTTTTTCCTCCATTGGGTTTTCCTTGTTGTTCATGTGTGTGGAGGTTGTACCTCTTGTAGTAGATTCCAGTTCATGGTCCAAATCGAGAAGAAAGTCTTTTATGTATATGTAATGGATTGTATTCCAATTGTACCATCTATTGTAATATTGATGTATTCTTCCCAATTGTATTTAGGGAAGCATTATTGTAAACAAAGTAATGATGTATTCTCATGTAATGGAATTTATATATTTACTTGTTAGTTGTTTATTAATGATCTTTAATGCTTTTTATCTGATGACATGTTATGAAAATACATAGTGTAAAATCATTTAATGTGATGGTTTAAAATGAACTCTAGATTGTTAGATAAATCATGATAAATGAATTAATTCTAGTTCTTGAATTATAGATAAGTTAGTAGCGTAGTCATGGAACATTAGAGGACTTAAGGTTAGATTGCATGTTATGTTATATTATGTTAATTTTTATTCTATTTAAAAAAAATTGTTCCATTATTGTGCTATAGTTGTGTCATCCTCTAGGGTTCCTTAGCGAAGTGTTACACCTGGTATCAAAGCCCAAGTTCTAACACTAGGAACTTTAGTTTCATATGAGCCCATTATGTTGTCCTAGTGCTTAGACTCTTGAGCTTATATTTTTTCCCTTCTAGTGTTGCATAGGAAGATGCCTAATAGTGAAGGTCAAGATCGTGGTATAGGTCGTGGTGGTGGCTATGGGGCTAATTGCCAGGATACCCCTTCTCAGAATTCCCACAAGTGATCATGAGGAATATTAGGGTTCTTAAAATGATAAGGAAAGTGTGGGTCAAAATCTAGGTCAGCCAGAGTTAGAGGGAGCAAAGTTGTGTCATTTTCTTGAGGAGGTCCTTGCTCACCTAGGCCCTAGTCAAGAGGGTAATCAGTAGGTGGTTAGGGAAAGAGAAAGGTCTCCTAGAAGGAGAGAGGTTACAACAGAGCATGAATCTATTTTGGTAGGTCATATGAAGGATCTCTTTAGGGCACATCCTCCTACTTTCGATTGTTCTAGCGGTGGTTTGGAGGCAGAGACTAGGTTGATAGATTTGGATAGTTATTTTGTCATGCATCCATATGGTAGCAACACCAAGATGGGATGTGCCATCATGCACCTTAGGGGTTTTGCTTCTACATGGTAGTAGTTGGAGGAATAGAAATTGCATTTAGATATTGATTTAGTTTCTTCGGAGATGTTCCTAGAGAGGTTCAAAGCTCATTTCTTGTTAGGTCACTGGAGGCAGTGTCCTGCTAATGAGTTTCATGAGTTGAGGTGGATGGCTATGTCTGTGGAGCAGTATGAGAATAGGTTCTAAGAGCTTAAGCAGTATACAAGTATTTTTGATGATAAGGCCATGTTGGTTCAACATTTCATCAAGGGTTTGAATGCCCGTATCAGTGGGGGAGTCCATGTTTTGAGCTGAAAACCATGGAGGTGGTAGTAGAGAAGGCTTGGTTGGTAGATGAGAATTTGGCCATGGTGCTAGGAGGTCATACAGGTGTGCAAATTAGTAGTGTGCCTCCAATAGGTTTTGGTTCTCCAGGTGGTTAGTCTCAAGCAACGGGTTCCTCTAGGATCCATCATGCACCCACTAAGGGTGAGCAACAGTAGAAACATTCCCAGTCGAAACCTAATAATTCTCAGTCTCAACAAGGTAGTAGGTTTTAGTCTAGGAAAAATTAGAGTTGGAAGTGAGCCAAGCATAATTGTTCTGATCAACTAGCTTAGAGCACATAGTCTATATTTAGTAGAGGTAGTTTCTAGTAGTCTAGTGCACCCTCAGGTGGCAGGGGGTATGGAAGAGGTATAGGATGTTTTTCTTGTAGCCAACAAGGCCACATAGCTAGACAATGTCCTCAAAAGAGCACATCAAGATTCAGCCAAAGGTTAGTAACCTTAGAGCCAATAGTGGGTGATGCAGGTAGGTCTCATAGAGTGTTTGCAGTGGTTGAAAAACACTAGGTAGAGCATCAAGGTACAATTGTGGAGGCTACAGGTGTGTTGTAGGGTATTGGTATTTCTATCCTTTTTTATTTTGGTGCTTCTGATTAGTTTATTTCCCCTTCCTTAGTGGATCAATGTGAACTAATGGCAGCAAAGCAAGATGTTAGGTGGCAAGTTGAATTAGCCTACAGAGCCAAAGTAGTGGTAGAATCCCTTGTGCATGGATGTAGATTGAGGATTGGCACTCTCTTTACCATGGTGGATATCTACATCATACCCCTAGGATCTTATGATATAGTGTTAGGTATGGATTGGTTGGATTCTTATCAAGCAGTGATAGATTGATGAGGTAATTTAGTGCGGTTTGTGGATGACTCAGGAAGAGAGGCAGAGGTAGTTGGAATTCAGAGGCCCATCTCCTTACGTATGTTTGTGCTATGCAGTTAAGGAGATGTTTGTGTCAAGTTTCCAGTTGTTTGCTATGACAGTTAATGATTTGGAGTTAGGGGAGAGTCGAGAGATATACCTCAATGATTATCCTATCCTTAGGGAGTTTTTGGATGTCTTTCCTAGTGATATTTCAGGGATTCCACCTAAGCGTGACATCAATTTTAGGATAGATCTTGTTCCTAGAGCATAACCTATTTTTTGAGCTCCGTATTAGATGACTACTCAGGAACTTAAGGAGCTTCGGTTGCAGCTTGAGGAGTTTTTGGCTAAAGATTTTATTCATCCAAGTGTCTCTCCTTGGGGAGCACCAATCATATTTTTGAAGGACATATCCCTTCAGTTGTGTATTGACTATCAATAGCTAAATAAGGTGATGGTGAAGAACAGATAGCCCTTACCAAGGGTTGATGATCTATTTGATCAAATTAAGGGAGCCAAGGTGTTTTCAAAGATTGATCTAAAGTTGGGGTATCATTAGTTGTGTATCTTTGTGGCATACATTCATAAGATTGCATTTCACACTTGCTACAAGCACTATGAGTTCATAGTTATGTCGTTTGGGTTGATGAATGCACCATCTATATTCATGAGCTTGATGAATGGAGTGTTCTACACCTATCTTGAAATTTTTTTCCTTGTGTTTTTGGATGACATTTTGATTTATTTGAGGACTATGGAGGAGCACGAGGAGCATTTGTAGTAGGTATTGCAGTGTTTGAGGGAGAATCAACTATATGCAAACTTGGAAAAGTGTGAATTCTTCCAAATGGAGGTGAGATATTTAGGGCATGTAATTTCAGGAGAAGGTATAGTCGTGGATCCTTCGAAGATCCAATCCATCATAGATTTGCCTAAGCTCATTAAGAGATTCACAGCTTTATGGGTTTAGTAGGTTACTATCAATGGTTTTTGCAGGGTTTTTCTAGGATTGATCACCCTATCACTTCCCTTCAGAGGAAAGGGAAGAAGTTCATCTGGTCAGAATAGTGTCACTCAGCCTTTCAGACTCTCAAGGAGAGGTTGACTAGTGCACCTACTTTGGCAGTTCCTGATCCTACCAAAGATTTTGTGGTGTCTACTGATGCATCTTTGGAGGGTTTAGGAGCAATTTTGATGCAAGATGGTCACATGATAGCCTATGAATCTTGTAAAATCAAGGATCAAGAGTTGAACTATCCTACACATGACTTGGAATTAGATGTCATTTTTCATGCCTTGGTGAGATGGAGACACTTTCTATTGGGGCATCAGTTTGAGTTACATAGTGACCACCATAGTTTGTAGTACATATTCACGAAGCCAAACCTAAATACTAGGTAGAGGTGGTGGATGGAGTTCCTATACAAGTAAGAGTTTGAGGTGAAGTACATCCAGGGTAAGGAGAATGTTGTGGTAGATGCTCTTAGTTGATGGAGGTATGAGCTTTCAGCAGTGACTCATGGAGTAGATTTGAGGAGTCAGATTCTTGCTGCACTTCTTGTAGATAGTTGGTATCAAGAGGTGAAGTTAGAGGTTGAGTTAGGCAGAGATTTAGAGGGTATATTTATGGGTTATTCACTTGAGTCAAATGGTCTCTTGCAGAATTTAGGTCACATCTATGTTCCTCCTTCAGAGGGTCTTTCCACCCTAATTATGTCAGAGGCTCATCGGGCACCCTACTTAGCACATCCGGGTGTCAAGAAGATGTGCACAGAGCTTCGTTAGTTGTATTTTTGGACTGAAATGAAGAGGGATATTGCAGATTTTTTCTTGAGGTGTTTGGAGTTCCAAAGGGTTAAGGAAAAACACTAGCAACCCACAGGTCTCTATAGCTGCATCATGTTCCAAAATGGAAATGGGACATCATTTCTTTGGATTTTATAGTTGGCTTTCTAGTGTCTTCTTGTCATCATGATGCAATCATGGTCACCATGGAAATGTTGACTAAGGTGGTGCACTTATCTCATGTTCAGTCTTCATATAATGCTTCTTCAATGGCCAAGATTTTCATGGAGGATATAGTCAGATACCAGACTAGAATACCAGAACAACTTTAGACTTGATCTTATAATTGCACCTCATATATCATGGTGACATCAATGATAACAAAAAATAACAAAATGAGATGTTCTTCTTCATTTTTCTAACAATCTCCCCCTTTGTCATTGATGGCAACATGTGCCAAAAAGAATATTTACAAAACTCCTTATTTATAATAGTTCTCCCCCTGGCACCAACATTTCATTATACTACACTCCCTCTTTGACATCAAGGACAAAGGGTGTCCCAAAAACAACTAAAAAACATTAAAAAAAAAGAAATCAAAGAAAAAATGTATCAACCAAAGGATGGCGAGCCTTGAAGCTCCTTCAGAATATCTTCCCAAGCTGATTTTCCCTTTTCCTAGCTATTATTTGCCACAATCAGTATCCTATTCAGAGATTCCAACTCTATCAGAGTTTCTTCTACATCATCTAAAGTATCAAGAGTCAATTTTATCTTCTCAAGTTTTTCTGTGCACACCAAAGCCTCACCAACTGGAGTGTATTCCACTCTTACAATATCACTTAATTGACCAAATTTTCTAATAATTTCTTCTTTTTTCTTTTGTAATGTAAATAAATTTTCTCTATGCCCAGTGATGGCTTTCCAGGTTGACCTATCTCTATCTTTAGATAAGCTATAAGTACCAGAGACGATAGATAGTTGAGACTCAATGGAGTCCATGACAACCTTAATTTTCTGAGTGGCATCCAACCACTTCAAGCAATAAGTAAGAATGGCATTTGCTTCTGACTCACAAACCTTCACAAATTTTAGATTATTTTCAACACAAGAGTGTGCAAGAGCACACTTGTCATGTAATTCCAATAATCTTTCCTCCACAAAATTCTCCTCTATCTCTTGTTTTGTCTTTTTGTTAAGCCCGAAGGTATACTCATTGAAAGAATCTAACAATCTCAAATTTTCAATAGGGGTGAGAGAAATGTCAATGGATGTACCAGGTATAACTTCCTATAGAGCTTTTAGAGCATCATCTATAAGTTTTTTTCCCTTTTGGTGTGTTTCAAGAATTAAATTTTTTCCAGATGCTTGCATAGCATCTCCCAACACCACTTTATGCACCAGAGACATATTTTCCACATCTACATATCCTTCAATCATAGGAAGTTTCAAAAGCTCTTGGGAAATAATTGGTTGGAATCTAATTTTCTTAGATAACAAACCTTTTAGTACATCATTACCAAAGGACGATTCATTGGGATGCTTTAGAGATTTTACAATCTATCTTTTTTTCCTCTCCTTTTTCTTTCTCTTCTTCCTTCCTTCCTTCTACTTTCTCTTCTTCTTCTTCTTCTTCTTCTTTTTCATCCTCTTCACCTTCATCTTTACCTTTATCTTCATCCCTATTATCTTCATTGTTATTTCCTTCTTCACCTTTATCCTTTTCTTCCTTAGCATTATCTTTTTCTTCTTCTTCACTATCTTTAATTTCTTCAGCATTACCTTGCTTATTACCACCTTTTCCTCCTTCAGTGTGCTCCAAAGGAGCATCATTATGCTTTTCAGGCTCAGCCTCTCCTTCATTCTACTTTTCACCTTCCATAGGAACATTTTCACCACCAACATCAACTTGAACATCAATATTTTCAAAAATATCTTCATTACATGTACTGGGAGGAATGTTTTCCTCAACATTTTCAATAGCAACATCTTCATCAGCTTTAAGCATGCCATATTTTTCTGCTGTATCCCGGATCACCTTTACTGTTTCCTTCCTTATCTTCTTTGTCAGCTTTTTATTTCTTTTCATTAGCATGTTTACTCTTTTCTTCATCCTAAACATTTATGTACATATCTTATTCAAAGATTCCAAATCATCTGGGGTTAGGGAAGACCCAATATTATTACAAGCAACATTCCTGATTTTCTCTTCAAAAGCAACTACTTCTGCTCTCCTTTCCATTAGAGTTGTCCACATAATTTTTGGTACATCTTTCCTTATGTCATCCCATTTAACATCTAAGAAAAAAAAAATTAATAATAACTAACAACAGAGTTTTATTATCTTCTTTTCTAACATTATCATAATATTTTGTTGTAGGTTGTAGCATGTTCTCAAAATGTAGCAAAGAATTGATAGTTGCCTCTAATTTAAAGTGAAGACTAGAAATTACCAGATTGTCTTATTTTTCTCTTTGGTCCATAGAGGCTTCATTGGACACCTTAGACTTCTTTAATTCTGGTTTGGTGTGCACATGAACACCAAATTATTGCACTTCCTCATCATCAGAGGATGATATATCATGCACTCTCTTGGAACCATCAGCTTCTATAGAAGCACCTTCACCATAAGATAAACCTCCTCTTCTTCTCCTCATCAACTTTGCATCAAGATTTTCTTCTTCATCATCCTGGTCATCTGTAACACTATGATTTTTTTTCTCTCTTGTCACTTTCTCTCTCCTTCCTCTCTTTGCAGGGACTGCCGAAGGAGTTTCTTTCCTCTTCCCAGATCTAGTGGTTGGTCCAAAGGAAACAAGACCTTTTCCTTTATCAACAGTATTGGTTTCAAACTTTACTATAGGGTTTGTGGAGGATTTTGTAGGGGTAGTCCACCAGATCTCCTCGAGCCAAATGATTCTGCCTTCAATTGTTCTTCTTTAGCCCTTCCAAGGGAAATTTCTTCATTGGTGAATCCAGCTTCTTTGAGCTTTTCTTCTACTTTCTTTCTGATTTTAGGCTTCTGTTGCTCCATATGAATCTCCATAGACTTTTCAGCATGTGCCAATTCTGGGTTCATTAGGATCCTTTGGATTCTTCAGCAACATTTGCACATATCCTTCAACTTCTTCTTTTGTTACCTCATATCCCAAAGGCCGAATCCATATATTTTGTGTTTCTACAACCTCAATCATGTATTCATCAATTTGATGTCATATTTATACTTCTCAACAATTTTCCTTGGAATCCTTTCCCTTTCATTCATGTTTCTCTTGAATACAACAAAGAATACTACTAGAGCATCATCTTAAGCTTTCATATTACCTAGATTATGCATGTAATAAAATTTTTGATGTCCCGCTAGTTTGGATGAGTCCCAAAATACTTCTTCATTCTTCCCAGGGAGTCTCTTCATGAAATAAAATAGCAAACATACAATTAGAGAACCAAATTTAAATGCATACTTCCTTTCTTTTGATGACTTCACATTCTCAAGCAACGGCAACTAGAGCAGCTCACATAAATCATAATCAACACCATTCGCAACCATATCAAATCCAATGTAGATTGTTGTAGCCAAAATCAATTTCTCTCTGTTTGTGAAGTATATCTTGTGATCAATCATGATAGTTGCATACTTCATGGCTGGATTAGTGATGGATTTTTTCAGTAAAGCTCTTTTCTCATATGCGGCTCCTGTAAGTTCCATTACAACCTAATTATTTATAGATTTCAACACAGGTAATGTACCTTTATCCCAAAGCCTAGGAACAACCCTAATCACCTCCTTAGTTATCAAGTGTGACCAATTAGTCCACAAAAATTTGTCATGGATTCTACTCAGGACTGATTTCACAAATTTGTCATCATAGCTAAAGTTGGGAAAATTGTTTCATCTATCCAACCTTTTCTCAACTAGGTTCGAGTACTCAGGTTTTACCAAGAATTTATCACAAATAAGCTCATTCTTCTAGATGTAAATTAGTTTCATATGATTGTATTCCTCAAACTTTACTCAAATAACCATCCTAATGTCCTCGGTCAGCATTAATCCATGAGGGATTGACGAAAAATGCGCCCATGGGGTCATCTTCAAAAACTTTCAAGGAATATTTTCTGTAAGAGATTCTTGGCCTCTCCAACACTTTAATGACTACAAGGGTTGCCATTCTTCCAATTTTATATTCAAATAACTGAAAATACATAGAACACAACTGTACAAAAGATTAAAGTACCTTTTTCTTCACGATGAACCATAACTAGGGTTTGCATTGCTCGCACTCCAAATCTCCTTAGAAATTCTCCAAACACTCTTCAATTTCTCCAGATGCGTGAATGATCAAAATCCCTTAAAAATTTTCTTTATAAAACAACAGTTCACCCTAATCTGTATTAAATGCGGTAGATTTCAAAAAGCTACTAAAAACTCTTCTCTTTTACTCAGAAAAACCCTAATTTCTCTGCAAAAGATCATTCCTTTATATTTATTTATTTTTTATTTTCTAAAACTTCTGATAATTCATTCTTCACATTTCAACCTCGTGCCAACCTCTAACACACCATTTTTTAGGGGGTTCTTAATATTTTCTGATAATGCTCCCCCTATGACCTTGCTAGGTCTAGTCTTCGGAGGAAATTTCCATACCAGATGAGGGCACATACACCTCAACAATCTTTGGTTCTTCTTTCTTCTTCCAAATTTTATTCATTTCTTGCTTAATTTCATATTTGTCAACCTTCTTCACAAGTTCATTCTCTCCTATTGGATTGATCTCTTTACTTTTCCTACTTCTGCAAACTCTTAAAACATGTCCTGGTTTATTGTAGTTATAGCAGACAATATTTATCTGATTAGATTGACTTCTGTTGACTCTTGTTTTGCACTGATTAGCTTTATGTCCATACTTGTTGCAAGTATAACAGTAGCCATTAAAGGATTGATTCACTCTTCCTCCATTAAACTGATTCATCATCGAGGTTCTGCATTTTCTTGCCCTATGTCCAATTCTCTTGCATGCAAAACATTGACCAATAAAAGGACCAGGGAACTGATTCATCCTACTTCTACATTTAGTTTCCTTGTGACCAAATTTATTGCATGAAAAACAAGTGCCATTAAAAGAAGGATACCTTTGTGCATTTGGTTGTCTCACAGGTCTCCTAGCAGAGATCCTCGAATTTCCTTTATGCTTTCCTTCACTCTAAGTATTTTGATTGTTCATAGTATTGGAGCCTTCACCGGTATCATTTCCCACATCAGCTTTGCCTTTACTTAGTTTCTGTCCTACAATCAATTCATCAAGCTTGTTCGAGCTTATTTTGAAATTGTTTTTGTAGAGTTTCGCCTTCTCCAGATCCACTTTTAGGTTCACAATTTCTTGTTCAAGCTTGGTGCAATCTTCAAAATTTCTTTGAACCAATTTGTTTAGTTATTCTTCTATTCTTTTCTTTTCTTCCACTTGCACTTTCAAACCAGTAATCTCTTCATTAACCTTCTTCAACTGATCAGTTACTTCCTTATGCCTATCTTTGAACTTCTTCAATTTCTCCTTTAGTTTCCAAAAACATTCATTTGCTTCTTCAAGATTCTCTTTCAGATCTCTATATTCTCTTTCAACTTTGTCAAGATCCTTAAGAGTAGTTTGGAGCTCTCCTTTATCATCCATTTCTTCCATCTTCTAGATATCCCTCAAGTTGTTAGGCTTAACCGTAGGAACCAAGCTTTGATACAAATTGTTGAAAATCCAAGATACTGAGAGGGGGGGTGAATCAATATCTTCTTGAATTTTTTGATCAGATACCATCTGACAATTCTAATGCATACAATAGAAAAGATAAACAAAAGCATTAATAGAACATGAAATCACAAAACACATGAACACCAAGATTTTTATGTGGAAAACTCAAAATGGGAAAAACCACAGTGAGTGTTAGCTCACAATATAGTATAACCGGTTATAAGATATTACAAAAATGGGTGGCTCACTGTCAGGATTCACTGTCCCAAAACAAGGGCTCACTGCCTACAAAATTACAATGAAAAAATGGCTTTCAACTAGAGAATGAACTGATAGAGTACACCTAATGAGTGTAGATTCAGTTCCAATGAAGCTTAGTAAAAAAACTTGACACACTTCATCATATTTGCTCTTCTTTACTTCATCACATCACCTTACTTACATTTCCAATCTTCAAAAACTGTCTGACATATATATATATATCCAATATCTTTGCAAGCATCAATTAGGTCGACCTAATTAGATGCACTTCTTCTCCAATTGTTGGCTTCAATATTTCACAAAATCTTCTCAAAAAACAATTAAAACATCTTGCATGCTACATCATGTCATCACAGACCTGAAATAGGTCGCACATATGTCCTTATCAAAATTAATTCACCGTATCACAATTGACCCAAGAGGTTGGCCAAGAATAACTTCAACACAAAAAGTAACCAATAGAGTAATACCGCATCACCATACGAGCGCCCATGCAAATAATATTTTAAACATACGTGTCTTCAACAACTATAAACAATCTCCCACAATTGCAAATAGTAACTATCAACTCCAGAGAAATGCAGACCAAAATATTGGAGGATGTAGGAAAAATACTAGTTCAGATATCGGACTAGAATATTAGAACATCTTTAGACTTGATCTTACAATTGCACCTCATATATCATGGTGACATAAATGACAACACAAAATAGTAAAATGAGATGTTCTTCATTTTTCTAACACCGTGGGCATTCTGGAGCACAAGAGACTCGCCCTTAGGGGTCAAGACATTGAGCAAGTGAGGGTCTAGTGGGATCTTAATGATGAGTGTTTAGCTACTTGGGAGGATGCATCTCATATGTGAGAGTTATACCCTTACTTGTTTGTTGGATTCCAGGAGTAAGCCTAATTCTAGGGGGGAGGATGTAGTGCCCCTCATACTATTATCTATTAGAGTAGTAGTTGATCTTCTTAGGATCAGACATTATGATAGTTTTTTTTATGTTGGACTACTACTACAATGATATGTTGATGATACTTTGGTGATACTTCTATTACCTAAGTTTATGCACATGTTATGACTGTTATATGGACTTATTTGATTATGTGGATTAATTTTATCATGACCGTTATGCGATTATATAATCATGGTTATTATGTGATTATCTGGTGATTGTTCTCATCTTGTTTGTTATGCAATTGATTGTTATGAGTTTTTCTGAGTATTTGTTTGATGTGTTTGGGTGAAAGGGATAGTGTTGCATTACTCACTTGTGAGTACCCTGCTACGCTATGATTTCCTTTCACAGTGTGCCTGATTTTATGATTATGTATATGCTCGATCATTTTGTGTGTTGCAGGTTACAAGTACTAGGCACTGACTCCACCTAAATTGGAAAGTCTGAGCGTGTCTTAAACTGAATAGAACAGTTGTTGGGAGATAATATTTGATCCCCTACCCTAGCCATCATCTTCGAAGAGGATGAGTATATGGTGTCACCTAGTTAGTGTTGTTTGTTGTCTGTGGTCAATCGGTCTTGTTTTTCAACCCTAATTATGATTAGGTAATTTTTATTGATATATTTGGTTGTGTAATTTAAATTTTTTTAATAAATGTTGTTTTTGATTAATTGATGAATTAAATAAATTATTAAGTAAAATTATTTTAATAAATGGATATAAATATATTTATTAATGGTTATGGGCTATAATAAATTTAAAAGTCTAATGTGATATTAAAATAAAATATTATAATGGAATGTTGTAATTAATAAACAGTGAAAATATTATAAAAGATAGATTTTTCTTGGAGCACATGCATAACTTTGAACTGATTGTCGAAAAGAAAGTTGTTTTTGTGGGATTTTAGAGATTTTTTTGTTTTGAAAATCAAACAGCTTCCTTTTGTAAATAATTATCTTTTTGAGATATTTTTCATTATCATTGATTTTTATTTCCATGAAGGAAAGTAATATTTGATCTGCAAGAAAATTTCTGAAAAATAATTGCATTCTATTGATTGATTCTGGAAAATTTAATTGGGAATTGGAGAGTTCAGGTTGGAAATTGAAGGATTCTAAGTTGGCATCAGATTCCATCTCAGCCAGCGTTGGATCCAGGTTGGATTCATTTTTGTTCTTTGTTTCATTTCTCCAATTAATGCAATTTGAATTCTTTCTCTCTCTTTTTGTTGAAAATAATTGCTTGTTTGTTTGAATGTGTTTCTGAATGCTTCATAAATTTTATGATTTCAAGCTCTTCCTTGCAAAATTGATCTTGTTCATGTTTGGGAAGTTTAGTTTATGGCATCAAAGTATTCCTCCCAACCATTGTCATTTTTTTGATAGTTTCTAAATCCTATTCAATAAATCCATTTTAAGCACCTCCCTTAAACATGCCCAATTGCATTTGTTTATAAGTTACTTGAACCTTTTCAGCAAACCATTTGAGTGCACCCTACATAGTGACGGTTTGCAACATTGATGTGCTAAATATGCATTTAGTTTTATATCCCTTGCATTCGATATACTTTGTACCTTGACTCATTCTATTGAGAATGTAATATCAATGATTTATAAGCTAGTTGCACACTCTACCCATCTTGGTTGCACCTGTTGTATTTGGTGTTGTAGGTAGACATGGTACATGGAATTTAAATTCTATGTTTCTCTTAATTCATTCCTTTTACTACAAACTTTTTGTTGATACGCTTAGGGATTAGATGGTGTTTTCTTCAATAGTCAGTGTTTTTTTTTCTGAGACTTATGCTTGATGAAAATTATCGATGCATTATTCATGGCACTTGATTCATTTAGTTCAATGCAAGTCACTCTAGTTAGTGTTTGATGCTAACAAAAATACCTGGAATTCGATTTAATGCATGCTGAGATTATAGGTGTTGCATGTTCATTCTTTGGGAATTCGATTATCTTCCTATAGTTTGATACTCTTACCAGGCCTCATATATAATGAAAATTTGTAAAATACCCAAGGCATTCAATTTGTATAAATTGATAATCCTACAGCTTGCCAATCGGCTATATGAAGTTTGATGTTTACATTGGTATGTCATTTGATATATTAGAGATTGTTGAATAAGCATCGTGCCTTGTAATTTGATATATACAATTTTAAATTAGTATTCGATCTATATATATATATGTTGATATGTTTATGTATTTTTATGTGTTTATCTTAATATAATCTGATTTATTGTTTGTAATATAAATAGTAGTTTTTAATAATTTATTTACATATATATATATACATTGGTGTATAAATATATATATATATATATGCATATATATATACATATACATATATATATATAAATATATATACACATATATATATACAACATGTAACTACACTATTTTTGTAGTTGGAATCCTTAGAATCTCCCTATATAATTAAGCATATGTAGTCTATTGTTATTTATATAATTTTACTAGCCTTAAGTATGTTTATATTTATATACATATAAGAAGAGATTAAGTATATAATGAAGAATCAAACCTTTATTTTTATTATATTGAATTGCATTTAAATATCATGAAGGATTCAATTTTATATTTTCTTATATGAACTAACAAAGGTACAAATTAGGCAATACATGTAATGCCCTGCCAAGGAACCCTAGAGGACGACACATCTATAGCACAATAATGGAACAATTTAAAAAAAAAAATAGAATAACAATGAACTTCATAATATAACATAACATACAATCTAACCTTAAGTCCTCTAAGGTTCCATGAATACGCTACTAACTTATCTATAATTCAAGAACTAGAATTAATGCATTTATCATGATTTATCTAACAATCTAGAGTTCATTTTAAACCAACACATTAAATGATTTTACACTATGTATTTCCATAACATGTCATCAAATAAACAACATTAAAGATAATTTATAAATAACTAACAAGTAAATATATAAATTCCATTACATGAGAATACATCATTACATTGATTATAAGAATGCTTCCATGAATACAATTGGGAATAACACATCAATATTACAATAGATGGTACAACTAGAATACAATCCATTACATATACTTAAAAGACTATCTTCTTCATCTAGAACATGAATTAGAATCTGCTACACAAGGTACAACCTCCACATACATAAACAATAGCAAGAAAAACCCAATGGAGGAAAAAGAACCAACCTCTCGACCATGTGGAACCCTAAGGTCCACCCCCCATGCTAGTAGATAACATAAGGTCCCACTACTAGAAAACAATCAAAACTACAATAGAATAGGAAAATAGCACCTAAAATAGCATTGGATTTCAGTGTATTTCAGTGCATGATTTGGGCGATTTGGCCGGTGCTAAACTCGACGCAAATAGGCATGGTCATCTTAGCGCCGACTTTTGCATTGACATTTTTGCCAAATGCAATGTAAAAGTTAGCACTGAAAAATCATAGAGTCCCTATTAGCACCTAAAATAGCACTAGGAAATAGCATAAAAAATAGCACCTCCATTAGTTCCTGGAAATCTAGTGTTAGAAATAGCACCCAATTTGGCTTCCAATTTTTCTTCTATGTCTATTCTCATTTTTGCTTCTAGTTTTGCTTCCGGTTTTGTTTCAAGTTTTTCTTCTGGTTTTGCTTCTGGTTTTTCTTCCGGTTTTGCTTCTAGTTTTGCTTCCAAGTCTGCTTCTAGTTTTGCTTCCAATTTTGCTTCCAATTTTTCTTCCAAGTTTGCTTCCAGTTTTGCTTCCAAGTTTGCTTCCAGTTTTGCTTCTGATTTTGCTTCCATTTTTGCTTTCGATTTTTCTTCCAGTTTTGCTTCTGATTTTGCTTCCAGTTTTGCTTCCAGTTTTGCCTCCAATTTTTCTTCCAATTTTTCTTCTTGTTTTGCTTCCAATTTTGCTTTTGGTTTTGCTTCCAATTTTGCTTCAAGTTTTGCTTCCAGTTTTTCTTTTGATTTTTCTTCTCGGTTTTCTTCTGGTTTTTCTTCCAATTTTGCTTCCATTTATTAATTTAATATGTTTCATTTCAATTTAATTAGTTAAATATATCGTGCCTCTTAAATAACTCATATGATTATAGACTAAGTAATTTAATTATTTAACTCATATGATTAAATAACAAGATAACTATTTTTTGGGTTGGTAACACAATTTTTTTGTATTGCTTGTAAATATAAAAGTACATCTATTGTTTAGTGTCATTACCCACCAAAATTCCATAGAAAATGACAAAAACCAAAGGCACAAAAAAATTGTTACAAAAAATAACCACCATTAACAGTGTTCATATTTACACTCTTTAATACAACAAAAGCAGAGGGAGAATTCAAAATCAGACACAAAAAAACATGACTAGTCTTAATGAGCTCCACCCAAACCCAATGGCTTCTTCTTCTGCCGCTTCCCCGACTTCTTCTGGTGCTTCCTTTTTGCTTCTTCTTCCGCCTTTGCTTCAATGAAGAGTTTTAGCTCTTTCCATCCCAATCACGCTTCCTCATGACAACGAGCTTTGTATTTTCCTTTAGGCCAACGAATAAAGGGTTTGAGCCCCATTCTCCCATAGAGCTCCTCAATATCATTATCTACCGGTCCTTCAGAATAATCTAAACCTACACCCGGAACAACCCATTTGAGAATGGACTCCACGCCTACTAGAAAATATTCATGCATAATTTTTTGCATCACCATCCTCACCATTTCCACTATTTCACCTAAATCCAAGCCCCACACCACAATTAAGGAGTAAACATCCATGTTGGATCAGTATCTATGTTTCAAAGAGCCAAAATCCCTACCACAAATAAATTTTGCACACTACACTAGTCGCTTGTCATCAGCAAGGAAAAGGCCCTACAGTAATTTTCTGGATGCCTCTCCATGAAATGGGCCCAAAGATCTTCATGATCAGAAGGTGAATTGGCTTCCATTTCTCTTGACAACCAGTGACACCACCCTTTCCAAATGTAATTAACACATCTTAATCAAGGTCTTGCATTTAAAGATAAGACATTCGCCACCCCTACCTTTGCTTTTCATGTCAAACCTACTCCACTCACTTCCCCACCTTGTTCATTTAAGGCATTTTCCTCACTTTTGTTTTCACCTATGTTCACTAACTTAAAGCCCATTTAGATAATACATCCGCTTCCACATTACCACCTCTTTTAATGCTGCTCACCACAAAACTTTCAAAAGAGTTTAACACTTCTCCAATTTGTTCAATTACATTATGAAGGTGCCAAGCATTAATTCTACCTTTCATCACCACCTGAACTATTATTGTAACATGATCATCATCTATAATTAAAACAAGTGAGTCAAATATCTATAATTTAATTGAATTTGACAACATACATCCTGAGCAATAAATTAAAATCATCATACGTAATAAATATCCATCCAAAAATCATCGACCACTTTTAATATATATAAATTGACAAGTCAATATTGATAAGATCATCATCATATATAGCTTAAAAAAGTGAAAGTAAAATATGCTAGTACATCAAAAACATGTCAAAATGATACATGTCCAACAATCGACGTAAGTGAAAATGATACATGTACAAATGATATAAATAAAATTGATAAATTATGTAATTCAAACTGATACAAGTCAAGATGATACATGTCTAAATGATATAGTGAAAATGATACATGTCAATATAATACAACTCAATAATATAGTACTATAGGTCATGAAAATGATACATATGATAGTAACTTTGAAAAGAGTCATCATAGCGATATATCATCAATGATCCATGATGCAGTCTATATGATCATGAATGTCATAGGTTACGACCATCAACTATCTCATCATCATCATCACCATCATCATCGTTGTCGTTGTCGTCATCATCATTGTCATTGGCCTCGGTGTCTTCCGAATCTGTGTCATCATCATCCTTTGTCATGTGATTTGTACCAGAAGAACCAATATTTTGTGGATCTATATCATGTTGAGGATCATCTTGATCTTCTGGAAGACCCATGTTTTGCAAAAAAACATTTCGAATGAAAATTTATTATTTATTTCAAGCAATAATTTATTTTTTTGTTATATATCTAATATTATTACAACATATGAGATGAAACCATAATCATATTACATCATATCAAAGTGCACATACCATAATAAATTTCAAAAAAATTATAACTAATACTGGTGACTAAAGAGAAACTTTAGCTTTCAAAAACAAAGCCAATTAGGCTGGTAGACTTGTGGATTAGGCCAACATTTGGTGGAAGAGGAAGAAAGATGACTGGAACTCTAGAGGCCCACCATAATAAATTTCAGTATTCAACCATGAGAGCAGAAGATAGAGCTGATATCATGTATCAAAACATTAAGCATGCATTCTTCTAGCCAATGGAGAAGGAGATGATTACTTTGCTTCATTTGCATAACCATATCATGGCATGGGAACCAAGAAGACCAAGGATGTCTAGTTTTATGTGGAGGTAATGGATGTGGTCCAAACTTTAGGAGGGGCAAGAAGGTCAATGTATGATCCTGCTGAAATTGAGGAAGAACAACAAGAGAGGGACTGGAAAAATAAAACCAATGTAGAGTTTCAAGGATTTGTCAAGCGAGTAAGAGAGCTATGGGAGAAACCTCATCTAAAATATTTTGAACTAGAGTTTGATATACCATTTAGAGAGCTTGGTTTTCATGGAATTCCTTTCAAAGCCTATGCTTTTATTGTTCATATGGTAAAATGTTTGGTAGATTTGGTGGAATTACCTTTCTTAGTAATCCCTATTAGTAAGATTGAGATTGTTAACCTTGAGAGAGTATGACTTGGGAAAAAGTAATTTGATATGGCTATTATTTTCAAAGACTTCAAGTGGGATGCACTCCAAATTGACACCATTCCTCAATCTTCACTTGATGGCATCAAGGAATGGTTGAACTCCATGGATATAAAGTATTATGAAAGTAGAATGAACTTGAACTGGCGGCCAATTTTGAAGAGTATTATTGATGATCCAAATAATATTTTAATATGGAAGCTAGTGATTCTAATTTTGATAATTCAGAAGAGTCAAATCACAGATATGAACCCTCTGATGTAGAATAGGAATCAAAATCAGATTTCATGTGACCACCATCAAGAGTGTTACAAGCTAACAAGATGGAGGGAATTCTTATGTAAGGATAATTTTCAATGTTGCAGGTACCAACTTTAATGCCAACTACAATGGTAATATTGAAATTCCCTAGCAGTATTTATGTTAAGGAAATTTCCTTTTGATGCAAGGATTCAAAGCACATGAACCATGTGGTATAGATGATTAAATCCTATAGATGATCTATAGAAATGAAAGAGTCTGAAAAGGAAGAGAGAGCTACACTGGTGACTCAGAAGAAACTTCAACTTTAAAAAAAAATTCAATTAGGCTGGTAGACATGTGGATCAGGCTAGCATTTGGTGGAAGAGGAAGAAAGATGATTGGAACTCTGGAGGCCCACCATACTAGATTTTGGTATTCAACCATGAGAGTAGAAGAGAGAGCTGATATCATGTATCAAAACATTAAGCATGCATTCTTCCAACTAGTAGAGAAGGATATGATTACTTTGCTTCATTTGCATAACCATATCATGGCATGGGAACCAAGAAGACCAAGGATGTCCAGTTTTATGTGGAGGTAATGGATGTGGTCCAAACTTTAGGAGGGGCAAGAAGGTCAATGTATGATCCTGATGAAATTGAGGAAGAACAACAAGAGAGGGATAGGAAAAATAAAATCAATAGAGTTTCAAAGATTTATCAAAGCAAGTAAGAGAGCTATGAGAGTAGCCTCATCTAAAAGATTTTGAACTAGAGTTTGATATACCATTTAGAGAGCTTGGTTTTCATAAAGTTCCTTTCAAATCATTTGCTTTTATTGTTCCTACACTAAACTATTTGGTAGGGTTGGTGGAATTACCTTTCTTAGTAATCACTATTAGTGAGATTGAGATTGTTAACCTTGAGAGAGTAGGACTTGGGAAAAAGGCATTTGATATGGCTATTGTTTTCAAAGACTTCAAGTGGGATTTACTCTGCATGTATGACATTCCTCAATATTTTCTTGATGGCATCAAGGAATGGATGATATCCATGGATATAAAGTATTATGAAAGCATAATGAACTTGAACTGGCAACCAATTTTGAAGAGTACTAATGATCCAGATAAATTTATTGAAGATGTTGGTTAGGAATTTTTGAATATGGAAGCTAGTGATTCTAATTTTGATAATTCAGAAGAGTCAGATCAATGATATGAACCCTTTGATGTAGAAGAGGAATCAGAATCAGATGAGGAAGGTTCAGAAGATGAATCTCTTGTGGAGTCAGAGGAGGATGAAGAAAAAGAAGAAGATTCTGAAGAGGAGGAAGGTAAAACATGGGATGAATTAGAATCAGAAGCCAAAAATGCATATAAGGAAAAAGGAGATGAATCTCACAGTGAAGAGGAAAGGTGGCAACAAAAGGTAAAAGCTACATGGAAGTCTCAGGCACCTGATATTAGAGATTCAAGAGGAATGCCTTCCAAGAGGCATAAAGTCAAATGAATTGAGTTCATCTACATCCTTCTACTATTTATTCATGCACATAAATGGTCATGTTGTAATCATAAGATTTGAGCTCTATTTACTCATCGTATGCATCAATAAACAACTCAACACAAGAGATGATAATTGACATATTAGCACAACGATATCCAACTAAATTATTGAAACTCAACTATTGATACCTCATTCTTCATCCAGATTACAAAATCATTCCACTTTTTGTTTTGTAACTTATTCTTTTCAAATTTCTTTGGATGGCGGCCATATTTCTCCTCCTGTCAAAACATGGCACATGGACTAGTTAAACTAATTAATATGCAATAATTTACTTTTTCCAAAGAAATAAAAATAAATATCATTTAACATATTCAATATACTTAGAAATGTACAAATCAAGGCTTGTAAACCTTTCTGGCCACTACGATGTGTGGCATGAAGTTTCTCAAGCCTAGCCTTGGAGGCCTTGTCCTGAAACATATACTAATTCAATTTAACTATGCACAAATAAAATTTAAATATCATTTAATAAATTTGATATAATCTTATAAGAAAATTCAAATACCTACTTACTCTCCTCACCGGACTTCCTCTGTGCATCAAACTTCTCATATGCTTTTACAAGCTCTCTCTATACTTTCACACTTACATCAATTGGCCTTTTTTTCTGCCTTAGGTTAGGAGGGATTTTTTTTTATCTTCTTTTTGTTTGGTTGCACTGAAATCTCTTGCAGTTTTGAGACATTTATAACTTTATCTTCTTTACAAACCAACCTGTGCCAAAATCAGTCTCCATGTCATGGATAACTACTTTTTTTAGGTGCATGGGTATCTTTGAGAATGAAAAATGTAGATGGTCTTTGAAGCGTTGAAAGCGTGATTCCTTCAACCTATTCACAAACATTTCCTAGCATCCATCATTTGGACTTCCCCTGAAACCACCTCGTATTCTATCTTTGTATTATAGCTACCAATGCAAGATTGAAAACATGGTGTGGTGGAAGAAGTCTATGTCCTAGGAGTGGAAGTCTCTACTCCCTGTTCCACATTCTTAAAGTTTATTGTCACTAATTTCCTCTTAGATCATTGGCTTGATCTAGGACTAGTTGGGGAATTAATTGATTCCCTTTGACACAATTGATTTTTTTGCAATGTTTGAGGGGCGTTAATAGATTGTTTTTCTATGTATTTGGCAAGTGTTGTCTAGACCACATTAACCAATTTTTTCACTACCTCTACCCCCAGTATGGAAGCCAATTCCTCTTTATCTTTATTAGTCTCATGTCCCTATATATATATATTTAAATTATACTTCTTTTAAATTTAGAAATAAAAAACTAAAAAGTAAAATTCAAAGAAACAATGGAAACATTTACAAATCTATAAATTGATAATGAATTACCTCATTGTGGCCAGATTTTGCTGACAATGCTCGCTTCCCTCCACTGCTTGACATTTTGATGCAACCTAGGGAGAATTATTTTCGTCTAGTCTGTGGAGGAAAACATAGTACAAACTATTAGGTATGAAATTTTTCATCCAATTTGTGGTATGAAATTTTTGTTTTGTGGGAAAATATGTTCGTTGGGTTTGCTTCGTGTTGATAACCTAGGGAAAATATGTTCACTTGGTTTGCTTAGTGTTGATAACCTTATGATGAAAATTATTTCATAATGCAATCTTGCATGAATTTTTCATGGCATCGGTGACTATGGTGCAACTAGACAAAACCAAGTAGTTTCTACATTTATTTTCAGCAGTTTCTCAGTAGTGACTGACCCAATTCCCAAATTTTCCAAGCAATTCACTATTTCCTTGATACCCAGGTTAGGGAAAGAATATAGAGGCATCCTCACTTTGTGCTATAATATTTAGAGGTAAAATTTTTTGTTGGTTTCTTAAAGGTTTACAATTTATAATGATGGGACAATTTAGAGGTTGCCTAGACTGGTTAGGCCACAAGCCAGTAAACAATCATGAATTCAAATGCAATACAAAGAGTAGTAAACAATCACAAATTCAAGCAAGAAAAAAAAATGGTAACCTTACCTATGGTGTCACAAACTAAATCAAATTTCTCATCAGTTGTTGGTAGTGCCCTGCTCTCTTCCTTCACATGATGTTTTTCCCTTTTTTGTCATCTGATTTATTCCTTCATGTGGGAAAGTTTAAATTTTTGATTTTGATTCATTAGTCGATGCATCCAAGCTCAAATGGGTAGGGTAAATTTTTTTGTTGGTTTCTCAAAGGTTTTAAAATTTATAATGATGGGAAAATTTAGAGGTTGCCTAGATTGGTTGGGGCATGAACTAGTAAACAATCACGGATTAAAATGTAATACAAAGAGCAGTAAACAATCACGAATTCAAGCAAGAAAAAAAAAATGTAACCTTACCTATGGTGTTGCAAACTAAATCGAATTTCTCATCAATTTCTGGTAGTGCCCTACTCTCTTCCTTCATGCGGTGTTTTTCCCCTTTTTGTCATCTGATTTCTTCCTTCACGTGGGAAAGTCTTAAATTTTTTATTTTGATTCATTATTCAATGCTTTAGTTGGTGTTAGTTAACACCAACTTTAGTGCCGAATTTTTCCATTAATGTAATCTATTTGGGACGTATAAGGCGATGTCAAGTGTGCCTAATTTAGCACCTATCATTGCTGTATAGTGACTACTTTCATTGTTGTGTATCACCGTTGTCCCATGGCTCCATCAGCTTGGTGCAATAGAGCAGTTTTTACCGCGGTCCCACAAGGCGCTTCATCCTTCTCGGCGGTAGTGTGGTGAAACCTTCTATGGTGGCACAAGAGTCTTACTTCTATTCCTCATGGTGTTGCTATGACTCTCGTAGTCCTACAAGTCCTCTACCATTGGTGTGTGGTAGTGCAATGACCACCACTGTCCCACTGCTCCATCAATTTGGTGTAGTAGAGTGGTTTTACCGTGGTCCCACAAGTTGCTTTTTCCTTCTCAGCGATAGTGTGGTGAAAGCTTCTATGGCAATATTTTTATTCATAGAGGAGGCCATGAGAGAAGACATGGATGACATATAAATACTAAATCGTTGAGAGGAAAGTGGGTGGAAATAGATGAGACAACAAAATCTGCAGATACAATAGAGGTAAGAAGAGAAAGCAACCTCAACCAAAGGAGGAAGGTGTTTATGAATTCAAAAATGCTACAATGTAGTGGATAAAGTCATTTTTTTTCCATGAGGCTTTTGAGGTCAAAATTAATGGTTGAAAATGCATAGGAATGGTGATTAAATGTGATTCTATGATCAAGGGAAAAGTTTGAAAATTATTGAGATGAGGCCATGGCAATAGATCGTGTCATGTCAAATGAGGACACAATGGATGAAGTGGGACATCAGGTACTCGAATTTTGACTTAACTTAGGAAAAAATGATCTGATGGCATTTTGTGATATGTCCATCTTTTTTCACAATATTATTGAAATTTATAATGTATTCTCCGATCTTGACATAAATTAATGTATGTTGTTGATTATTTTAGATGGAGATTGGAGAAAATGCAAAGCCTAAGCGTTCAACTAGAAAAAGAACAAGATATGTACATGGACATGGACCTAAAACTGTTAAATCATGTAGATGACAGTGGGTGGAAGAGGATATGACAATGGATGCTACAGACACAACAAATGATTGCATTGAAGAAGAGGTAGGTCAGGACTATAGTACATGGGATGAATACTTTGAGAAAATTATTGTTTGTGGATGTTTTGTATGTCGTGGAAAGAAACAATTCAAATGAGTGATTGTACAAAGACATTACATATATGATGAGCTTCCAATCGGTAGTATGCCTCCTACAATCAATTCAAATCCAATAGAAATTATGGTGAGGAATTTTCCAAATTGATATAACTAACATGTATACTTCGTTTAAACAATGTTTTATATTATTTAAATAACTATTTTTTTCTTAATGGATACTTGCAGGATAAAGTTCTTGGTTTAAAGTTTCTTGGATCACTAACTTCCAACCTAGAGGGAAATGATCATTTATCACATGATACATCTAACAAAAATATGTGCCAATATACTAGCTCGAAAGATGAGGAATTGACGAAAGCAAGTAACAGAACAAGAACTGATGTGAAGATGCATAATTTGCTTAAAGACAAGGGGAAGGTGGACTACATACCCTATGAGAATGAATGTGATGGATATGATGAATTTCCCCTGAGTTTGAGATCAATTTACGAAGAGAAATTTGATCATTGACTATATTGCGCTTGGCCTAGTGATCAACAACTACCTAGAGTGTACGAGGTGTTTCAATTTTGGGGATACAACTACATGTTACGATCCTCCAATATTCATGGAGTGAATCTAGGCTTCTTTATTTTCCAAAATGTACATGTGGGATCCAAACATAGAAACAATTCAGAACAAACCACTAGGAGATTAATGTCATATTATGGTCCATCATATTATAGTGGTGAATGGAGAAGGCTAGCAGAATATAAGCCTAGCATGTCATCATAAGGTCTAAATTCAAATATGTATACACATCGTCTCCAATTGGAAATTGGAAAATAAATGAATAGAGGTAATGTTATGTATATAGATGGATGTGCATACACACACAAAAATATTGCAGGATTTATAAATAGTAGTAAGGTAAGGGACCCTACTGTAAGACCAAATTGTCAATTTGTTGAGGTTATAAATGATAAAGATGGAGATATGGAAAGAGAGGTTGATAGATTGATAATGGTTGAGGCTATTATGGAACTTAACATTAGGGATGAGTTGTTGATTGATTAACCCTTCTTAAAATGCACTCCTACATGAAAGAAGAGGGAAGAACAAGGTCTCCCTAAGGATGTTCTTAAGGGCAGAAAACCAAAGAATAATAAATGAGTGGACTGATGTTTTATAAACTATGTTGTCAAAATTGTGTTTTATAGCAATTATTGTATAAAAAAGGTAGTTTATAAAAAGGTAGACAAGAAATGTAAAGGCTTCATTTAAGGAAAGATAAGTAGTCTCTTTCTGAGGGTAATCCACATGCAAAAAGTAAAAAGAATTTTTTTTTTTTTGTACAGTAGAAAATCATATTCAATCAGTTATGTCTTATTTCTCTTGCACACTTATCTAAAAGACATAGGGTATTCACCATACATTTCCCTTGACAAAGAAAACATGTGCTTTCATTTATTTTTACTGTATATCTCAGAAGTGAATTTGTCATTACATAATGATGCACTAAGAAAATATTATATACAAAGAAATGCAAAGAAAATGTTTGAAATTTAACATGCAACTTACTATGTTGTGCTGAAAAGAATCAAGATTTACTAGGACAAGAAATAAAAATAATTTTTGATGATTGTACTTAAAAGTGAATAGGATATGAAAAGTGTGGACAATGATGGTGCTGAAATTGAAAACCCTGATTCTAATGATATTACTATTTTATCTCATTCAAGATAAAGAGCACATATAATTTTATATACATAGAAAATGAATATTTGAAACTAGTAAACTGAAAATGTAAACATTGTAAGATTTTTCCTTAAACAATAATTCACATACTCACTTACAAAAAAGGGTGAAGCATTTTTTATTCAAACTTTGTTTTATTTAATAGACATAATAGTAAGAGAATATTTACAAGTATAAGAATATATACACTATTTCATAGAAAATAAGGAATTTTTCAGAGAATATACAAGTACAATAATATATCATCATCATCATATCCTTAATTACCTATTGCAATACCCTTAAATTTTTCAATCTTTGGTATGAATTGTTGGCACAAAAAATTAGGATTACTTGGATGCTTCTTCCATTCATTTTGTATCAACATATGTTTGTGAAGACACAAAAGTTAATAAAATATTAATGCACATAACTCACAATTATTTAAATAAGAAAATTTGTTAACTTTATTATTTTTAAATAGTTTCCATTTTTATGTTGAACATGTGACAAGGAAAAATAAGCTCAATTTTTTGAAAAAAATAGTAGCTCCACCAACATCCACAATAAATGCTTTATAGTATCATCATATTCATTCACATAAGCACAATATTGAGGCTCAATAACTGATATTCATTCAAATATAAGAAGAAATAAGTATGGAAAACATAAGAAAAATACACAATTATAACACAATCATGGAGAATCTCTGATAATAAGATGTTCTCCATTATATTGCTTCAATTGATATATATTAATAACATAAGTCTTCAAAATGGAAATGATATATGATGATGATAATTTAAAACTAGGCCTTGGTTTCCTATTTATATAGGAAGAAACAAGCTACATGCCTTTTACAAAAAGAAACAACCTTTCATAACTAATTTTACTAACAACTATTTAATTAGCATAATTAAGAAAATAACAAGACTTAAGACATTTTGACATATGGTTCCATTATTCAACGTAGAAGATTCATGATCATTGATCTGGAAAAGTCTTCCTCTCCATGATGAACGCCCAAATGCTCTCACCTCTGTGTCCTATTCTTCTACAACCAACAACTATTTAATTATCATAATTTATTGAAATAACAAGACTTAAGACATTTTGACAAATGGTTTCATTATTCAATGTAGAAGACCCGTGATCATTGATCTGGAAAAGTCTTCCTCTCCACGATGAATGTCCAAATGCTCTCGCCTCAGTGTCCTAATCTTCTGAAACCAAATACTTTTCCTCCCACTGATACACCATAAAATATGATGGCCACTTCTATTCCTGGATCTTTTTCATGTTTACAAGATGAGTTTTCCATCAACTATCTAGTAATGCCTTTGTATCATTGACAAAATTTAGGTATCCCATATCAAGAACAATCAACCCATCCATGATCTGATTTAGCCTGGGAAGACTGGTATCATCATCCTCCTGTATATGAGTTACACACTTATGAGCAACTTGATTGAATTCTTTCTTCCACTTATCCAATTCCTTCAATTGATCACCATCTCTCACAATTTTAGGTATATACCCACTGTTTCTAGGTATGGAATAAATCCATTCGTGTTATAATATTTTTATCAAACCCTTGTACATATTGAAATTCATCAATAATTATCTTCATAGTTTGTTTAGTTGGCTTTAATGTTGTGGGTGCATCAGGACTTCTTTGTAGAACTTTGCATAACTTAACCAAAGTGTGGTGAATAGGTTGCCACCTTTTGAACAAATGATCTAATACAAGCATATGTGTCTTTATTTGATCCATTTCCTGGTGAAGTGTTTCATTTTTTTTATTCAAGGGGTAAACGCTTTTTGACCGAAGCTATGAACTGGATACAACCATTCAACAATACCACCCCAATAGGGTTCGAACCTTGGTGGCAAGAACAACAATGTCACCTATAAACCATCACACCATGCCAATACCGGCTGGTGAAGTGTTTCATAACTATCATGCACATTCTCTAGTTTATCCATAACTAATTTTATCACATGCTTAAGAATATTTTCCATAACTTCACAAATTTTTCTTTTCACTTCATCTTGTGTTTGATTTTTGGCCTTCTTTTACATCATCCACTTCCTTCTTTGGATATTTTACCTATTCTAGAGAAATGTTCTTCACAATATCCATTGGAGCAATAGCAGGCCTATATAACACCATCTCCTTGCTTTGTGAGGGTCCTGCTCCTCTTAATTGTTCTTTCAATTTGACATTCTCCATGAATAGTTTATTAACTTCATCATTTAGGAACCTTTGTTCATTTTCATACTCCTTCAATCTGTATTCTAATCCCTTAACAGTTGCTCGAGTGAACATGGATGAATGCATGGTCATTGTGGTTGCCTCCAAAGGGGTGGTATCTTGTATTTTCCTTACCATTGCTTCCCCTTTCATCCCTTGAATTAAATCCAATAATTTTGGATTTTGTGTATTTTTTTGTTTGATCCATATGGCCAGGGTTTCAATCTTTGGGTTATACCTAGTTCCACTCACACTTTCATCAGAGTCAAATTATGCAACTAGCATTGGATCTTCCTAAACCTGCACATGATCAAGCAAAAACATTTTCTTTAGTTCCAAGCCAGGGAAAATGAGCATATTGATCTTCAAGACCATTTCTTTAGCCTTATGGGGGCTAATTTCAATGTTTTCAACTCTTAATTCCTAGAAATTTTGTGCTACCATTTCATTTTTCTCTAATTCTTCAATTCTTGCTTCAACTGATTCCATCCTCTCTTGAAATTATTTTATCTTCACCTTCATCCAAAAATCCTTAAACTCAAGAGTCTTAATGAATTCATCATCTTCTATGAATCTCCTGGCTACAATTTCCCTTTCATCTTCATGTACCTATGTACTTGTTTTTTCTACATCACCCATCATTTCCTCATTATTATGGGCATTGGTCTCAAGGATGGGTTGATCAAATTCAATATCATTTTTCAATGACTATAGTACTATAGCCACTTCCTCAGTATCGCCCACCTCTTCAGTATCCTCATAAGGTTAACTATTCAATGCTTCTTGTCTTCTATCCTTTGGGAGGTAACTACTCCATGGGAGGCTGAGAGGTTTCACTTGGGGTATGCTCTACACTTTCACCACTATCATGTTCTTCTAGATATGCTTCCTTCTTTTTGTACAAGTCTTCAAATCTACCAATTATCAAGTATATCCTCTTGATGGGATCCTTTTCCTCAACAAAGTATCCTATGAAATCCTTGGACCTCCGCTTCATCCTTTCTTCAACCTTCTTCATATATTCCCATTCTCTCCTTCTACTAAATACATCATTATAAGTAATGCAGTTCCTTATGACATCTTCTTCAAAATCCACTTGGTGTGGAAATGTCATTTTGGTAAGAAGAATGTGCCTTATGTTTTTCATATGATTTTCAGGGTCAAAGGCTCTTTTTTTTTCATATTTCAATGCATATCTTGTCTTCAAATAATACTATAACTCCTCTAGTGTGTTTGAGCCTACAGTCCAATCTTCATGCTTGATTTGGTTTGGCAGGAAAGCACCTTTCTTCTGCTTGTGCATTACATCTTTCTCCATCCACATCATTTTCCACATAAATTCAAGAAATGTGAATCTAAGGGGAAAAATTTTTGGCAGTATGTGTGGAGCAACAGGGTATCCATAAACTCTTATTATTGTAACTTTCAGGAGGAAGAAGCAATCTCCAAAGTTATGTGTATGACCCTGCTCTAGTCTTAAAGCCAAAGGTCTCAATAGTTGCAACATTTTGGTTGATAATATTGGTATTGCATATTGAAGAACTTGAAGGATTTTGTGTACAAAGTCTTTGTATAAAACAACAAAGCTTGAATTCTTGCACTGACTATCCCAAATATAGCACCATTTTTGGATAGGTGTGGGATTCCCTTGCTCATCTACTATAGCCAAGTCCATTCTTTTAGTCCACTAGTCCCTATTTTGGTACAATATCAGATGACACAGTAGGGAATAGTGTTTGAATGTAATCAATGCTCTATCCTCTATAACTTGGGAGAATTCATCATCTAACGCCTTCTCAAGGTATGAAGCAAAGTCATATTCAATATTAGTTTCAAGGTTTTGATTTCTCAAGGCCATCATCATTTGGCCTATTGGAATTTTATCTTAAGCATCTATCCCCAACACTTGGCAAAGAGCTAAATATGTATTCACAAAGTAATACTAAAAATTTGTCACATTAAATGGTTCAGTAGTGGTAGTAGAGATGGGGAATGTTTTGTTACCAATGCCTCTTTTCATATATAGGGGTACCTCATCACTTCTATAAGTCTTTCTTAACCTAGCATAATCCTCCTCACTTTTCTGCAGATTTATCTTGGTCAGAGCCTTCTTGTTTAATCCAAAACACTCAATGATGGCTTTCTTGGTTACTTCTACAAATACTATGTCATTTGGAAACCTTACTTTTTTGGTAGCTGGGTGATAGTGTTTGGCTAGCAGCTTGATAAATTCTACATCAACAAACACATTTGGGACAATCAACCTTGCTATATCCAACATCCAAGCATCAGACACTAGAATCTTCTCATTTCTCTTACTATAAAAATACCAAAATAGGTCCCATCCATATTTGGAAATGAGGGCATCCCTACAACTTTGTGTGGTGTCCATGAGAAACTTCTTATTACCCTCTTTAGTAGACCTTGGAAGTATATCTAATATGGACTGATGGAGTGGTCTCTTCTTTACTTTAGGTTCTTTATCTTTAATTTTAGGGTGACTTTCTTTTACTTGTGATTGTTTTGTTTTATGATGGAGTGCTTTCTTCTCTACTTTAGGTTCTTCATCTTTAATTTTAGGCCGAATTTCTTTTACTTCTGATTTTTTTCTTTTAGGAGGCATGTTTCAATTTTCTCTACTATGGCTTTAGATGACAAAACCTTGAAATATTTTTAATATTAACAGAGCTCCTTTAGAGAGTTTTCGTGCACTTACAAGACTTCTTCACGCTTGCATGACTTCTTCTTCTCATATCCTTAGCTCCTTCCACACTAGTGCACTACAATTGAGTGCGATATTGGGAAAACTCACTTATCTTTGGATGGCATGGTATTTAGTCATATTAGTTTTGGCAACTCTTAATAATTTAATAGCATTTAATTTTGGCAACTGATGTGATTTTTTGAATTTATTCCTATAAATTGTAATGATTCCACAATTATCGTACTACTGTCATCTCTTATTGTAATTATGCCATGATTACCACACTACTGCCTTGTTCAAGGCTTCTTGTTGTGGGGTTGCAGTGTATACCGCTCTACCACATATGTTGCTCACCTTACCGGCGGTATAGCGGTGTATTCTTTTGATCATTACTTGAAGAGTTTCAATGAGACAATCTTATTTATCTTTCTGATATCTCAATGTCTCATTGACATTAGATCTTATGTTCCTATGATGTTGGTTGTCGGTGTTGATGAGACAAGTTAATATCTCTTGCCAATATGCCACTATCTCATCGATATTTTCCTTCGGGGTATTTCTCTATATATCGGTGTAACTTTGCCATGTCGGGGAGACTTTTGATTATTGTTGTAGTATACCAGTGTTTTTCCCTTCCCTTTTGTTGTTTACCACACTATCTCCTTGCTCAAGGCTTCTTGTTGTGGGGTTGTAGTGTATACCGCTCTACCGCATCTGTTGCTTACCTTCGTGGTGGTATAGTGGTGTATGATTTTGATCATTACTTGAAGAGTGTCAATGAGAGAATCTTATCTATCTTACCAATATCACAATGTCTCATTGACATTACTTTGTTATATCCAAGATTTGTGTTTCACCAAGCACTTGTAGATATACCTTGTCGATGTGACATAAGTGATTCTCTCCTCGATATGCCCGTATCTTGTTGAAATTTCACTATTTTACATCATTGATGCAACATATAAATAAGTCTCTTTGAGATAGGGGTGTCTAAACTAGCGCTAAACCTGAAGCTAAACTTGAGCTAAAGTCAGAGCTAAACGCAATAGTAAACTCGAAGCTAAAGGCAGTGCTCACGGCGGCGCTACACTCGAAGCTAATATCAGTGCTAAATGCAGTGTTACTTTAGGTGCTACGTAGCACCTAAATTAGTGCTAACTTGTATTGATCAGTGAAATAAACACCAAAAATTGTGCCATCCCAATAAATAGCATCGACATTTTCAAAAAATTTCCAAAAAATACATTAAAATAGTGGGTGGAAGCAAAAAATAGAGAAAAAAATGGAGCAAATCACAAGGATTTGTTGTAGTGCAAGAAGACAAAATACTAACATAAACAAGGCTAACATGGCTCCAACACAACACTACAACAACAATAACATCACATATAACACATACATTGGTTCCAGAGGCACAAACATGGTAGGAGGGAAAACATATAACTAGGGAATGCTAGAATACAATAGGGAAGAGTGTCATTGCATGGTCCTGGCATGTGTTATCCTGAAAGTCTCTCACTAGATGCCGACCCCCATCTATGGTTATCTTGACAGTCTCTTACTAAATGCCAACCCCATAGGGTGACATTGGGGAACAAACATTCCTTTCATGAGGACAAGAAAGTTGATCTTGCCAACTAGGCCTTCTCAACCTAGCCTTAGCCTAAATAAGCACTACAGACATAGGTGGGGCATACAATTATCATGTTTAATGTGAAATCTACCCATCCCCTTTATTTATTATTTAGGTTATCACTGGATTAAGAAACTCCCATATGGGTTATCTTGTACACCACTTTGGATTTTTGCCCCCATTGAGAGCCACTCCCCCTACTTGCATCTAGTAGATCCTAAACAACAAGTAAGGTAAAAACCATCTCGCACACTTAACAAATTCACATGAATCACACACATAGAGCAAGGCATTGACCCTCTCACTCACATATCCCAATCACAAGAAAGTATAAACAATACAAGGCATAGACCCTCTTGCACACATCTCAAGCACATTACCAACCACTTCAAAATGAAACAATCATAAAACCCAACATACAAGATAATCCCCCTAAGCCTTTGGAAGGCTACCATTAACCACTTTACATAAAAAAATCCCACTTAAAAAAATAACCCAAAATCACCTTAATTTCACTAAATAAACACATTATTAAAAATAAGCAAACAAGCCCCATAATGCAATCATGAAATACATAGTGGGTTTACAATTTGACTATTAAGTAATTATAAAAGAAATTGATGTTAATAATTACAAAGAAAATAACCTAATTTTTTTTCTATTTACCAAATCTTCCAATTATTTAAATATAAATAAATCAATCTTTTCCTATTTAATCTTCCATTTTTCTTTTCTACACAATCAATTATTCCCAAGACAACAATATTCTTTTGTTACAACCATAATAAATATACATGAATATATATATATATATATATATATATATACACATATGTGTATATATATATGTATATATGTATATATATATATACACACACATATGTGTGTATGGTATATATATATATATATATATATATATATATATATATATATATATATATATATATATATATATATATATATATATGCATATATTCATGTATATTTATTATGGTTGTAACAAAAGAATATTATCTCGGAATAATTGATTGTGTATATAAAAAAAATGGAAGATAAATAGGAAAAATTGATTTATTTATTATATAATTGGAAGATTTGATAAATAAATAGGTTATTTTATTTGTAATATGAGCACTGATTTCTTTTATAATTACTTAATATTCAAATTAACACTATGCATTTCATGATTGCATTATGGGACTTTTTTGCTTATTTTTAATAATGTGTTTTTTAGTGTAATTAAGGTGATTTTGGGTTATTGTATTAAGTGGGATTCTTCTATGTAAAGTGGTTAATGGTAACTTCTAGATTTTTGTGAGAGTATTTTGTATGTGTTGTTTCTATGATTGTTTCATTTTGAGTGGTTGGTAATGTGCTTGAGCAGTGTGCAAAGGGTCTATGCTTGCACGTGTTATACTTTCTTGTGATTGGGATATGTGTGAAGGGTCAATGCCTTGCTATGTGTGTGATTCATATGAATTTGTTAGTGCGCAAGATGGTTTTTACCTTGCTTGTTGTTTAGGATCTACTAGATGCAA
Organism: Sequoia sempervirens; assembly: GCA_007258455.2. NCBI lineage: Eukaryota > Viridiplantae > Streptophyta > Pinopsida > Cupressales > Cupressaceae > Sequoia > Sequoia sempervirens. The sequence continues at coordinate 109,215,055 of VDFB02047397.1, read as the reverse complement.
GTAGGGGGAGTGGCTCTCAATGGAGGCTAGAATCCAAAGTGGTGTATAGGATAACCCATATGGGAGTTTCTTAATCCAGTGATAACTTAAATAATGAATTAGGGGGATGGGTAGATTTCACATTAAACAAGATAATGGTATGCCTCACCTATGCCTCTAGTGATTGTTTAGGCTAAGGATGGGTTGAGAAGGCCTGGTTGACAAGATCAACTTACTTGTCCTCATGAAAGGAATGTTGGTTATGCATGTGTCACCCTATGGGGTCGGTGTCTAGTGAGAGACTATCAGGATAACCATAGATGGGGGTCAGTGTTTAGTTAGAGACTATCAGGATAACCCATGCTAGGACTATGCAATGACACTCTTCCCTATTGTAGTCTAGAATTCACTAGTTATATGTTTTCCCTCCTACTGTGTTTCTTCCTTTAGAACCAATGTATGTGTTATATGTGATGTTATTGTTGTTGTAGTGTTTTTTTGGAGCAATGTTAGCCTTGTTTATGTTAGTCTTTTGTCTTCTTGAATGTTTGCTAGTAGTGGTACCTTATGTTATCTCCTAGCACAGGGGGTGTACCTTAGGGTTCCACATGGTCAGGAGGTTGGTGCTTTTTCCTCCATTGGGTTTTTCTTGCTATTGTTCATGTACGTGGAGGTTGTACCTTGTGTAGCAGATTCTAATTCATGTTCTAGATCGAGAAGATGGTATTTTATGTATATGTATTGGATTGTATTCCAGTTGTACCATCTATTGTAATATTGATGTATTATTCTCAATTGTATTCAGGGAAGCATTCTTGTAAACAATGTAATGATGTATTCTCATGTAATGAAATTTATATATTTACTTGTTAGTTATTTATAAATGATCTTTAATGTTGTTTATTTGATGACATGTTATGGAAATACATAGTGTAAAATCATTTAATGTGATGGTTTAAAATGAACTCTAGATTGTTAGATAAATCATGATAAATAAATCAATTCTAGTTCCTGAATTATAGATAAGTTAGTAGTGTAGTCATGGAACCTTAGAGGACTTAAGGTTAGATTGTATGTTATGTTATATTATGAAGTTTATTGTTATTCTGTTTTGAAAAAAAAATTGTTCCATTATTGTGCTATAAATGTGTCATCCTCTAGGGTTCCTTGGTGAGGCGTTACATGTATCGCCTAATTTTTACCTTTGTTAAGTTCATATAAGCAAACATAAAATTGAATCCTTCATGATATTTAAATGCAATTCAATATAATGAAAATAAAGGTTTGATTCTTCATTATATACTTAATCCCTTCTTATATGTATATAAATATAAACATACTTAAATAGGCTAGTAAAATTATATAAATAACAATAGACTATATATTCTTAATTATATAGGGAGATTCTAAGGATTTCAACTACAAAAATAGTGTCGTTACCTTAGATTTAACATTGGTATATTTTTCCAAAGGTGTTAGTATTAGTTGAATTCAAATTGGTGTTTTTCCTCTTTGGCAATATTTGCTTATTAAATTGATAACATTAAATATCTAATCATCAAAGACAAATCAAATATGGATGTTGTTATTTTCTTAATTCTTATTGGTAAATTAAATTTAGATCAAATTATCTTATTCCTTTAGGGTTTATAAAATTTAGGGTTTAGTTATTATATAAATATATATAATCACCTTTTAAAAGACATTAGAATTATTTTTTTATAATTAATTATGTTAAAATTATCTTACGAGTTGAATTTATATTTGATGAGGGCACAACCTGAGACACAGAAAATAACCCACAAACAAGAGAATAATTTTATTATTCAGAAAAATGGAGCTTCTTACATGCAAAGGATCTCAAATCCCCAAGTTCTACAACACATGCAAGTTATAGACAGCTACAGAATAACCCTTTCGCAATATGCGAGCTTGTCCCCAAAAAGTTACCCAAAAATTAGAAACCCGCCCATAAATAGAGCTCCTCTTTAGTTTGGAGCCAAAACAACATTCAAATTTGAGTTTAGGTGGTTTGGTGCCGAAAAATTACAACTTGAAGTTCAAATTTCAAAAGAACATTCGCAATTGTATCTTCTAGAAAGTGCGCCAACTTCCCGGGGCCATAACTTTTGATCTAGGGCTCCGATTCACGAACCGTTTGAACTGTTGGAAAGGTCTCAAAGTCAATAACGCACTAACAATTAGCTATGCCAATTTTGACAAGTTTTGGGGCCATTCCGGGAACTCTAAGTGCCTCAAATCTAACTCGAAAGATTTTCAGGTGCAAATCTGGGAAACTAAAACTGCAATATCTTTCAACCCTGGAATAGAAAATAAAAATCATAAATTGGGAATTTCATTATGACAAAAAGGGTATCCAAAAATGTAAAAACATCTAAAAACAGAGAAACTTGAAATTTAACTATTTTTGGGTGATGCAAGATTGCCCTTACACCACTGGATGCTCCTACATCAATATTGATATTATTATTTAACTTCAATATCTAATTTGTGCAATAATCTCTTATTCATCTTTAAATCATTGTTTGATTTGTTTCATCAAGAGATTTACTATTTAAGGATTTGAATTGAATCCTAAAATTTTCATTTCATGGATGACTTTGTTTAAATAGTTGTGTGTGATTAGCTAAATTACTTGGTAAGTCCTTACATAGGTATTAGAGCCATGGGTTCCAACACTAGGGATCTTTGGGGAAAATGGTGGAAAAGATGATAAGGTGAAGATGTAACTTTGACATCATGCAACATAAGTGAATCCTAAATCCGGTAAGAGAAATATGAATAGGTATGTAAACTTGTTGATTTAAAGGTATTTGGTTTTGAATACATTGAAAATTTGATGGTTATAAGTTATGTAGCTCAACGTAACTATAGGAGTAAAGTGTTATTTATTTGGATTTTGTTAATTATGCGACACAACTAATTGATTTTAAATGAATTGTTTACATTCTCTATATAATTTATTCAATCATAGTTTTCTCTCCAAAAGAAATGATGGGGATAAAGCAATTAAATATTCTTGTTCTACTACAAAGATTGATTTGATAGATGATTAGCCACATAAAAAAGAAGTGTTGATATTCAAATAGATGATATGGAACATTTCACAACTAGTGATAGAATTAAGCAAGATGATCATAGTATAATTTCTTTTAGAACATGTTAATCAAATAGATCTAATACTATAAAAGTTTTAATATTAATGTCGGAAGCTAACAATTCAGAATTCTTGCAGTAAAGGATGCCATAGTCACAAATTAATAAGATCATTTAAATAGCTTTGAGTAATCTTCCTATAACCAATTATAAGCATCTATTTTTGGGTTAATGAGTAGAAGGAAATTTGATAAGAGCATGGATTTAGGTAAGTTAAGTGAGTAATGGAGAAGTTCACCCCTAAGCAAGTTTGAAGGAAGGGTAAAAGTTATATTCATCTAAATTATTTGTGAATTTCGAACTTATCATATTAAATGATTTATATGATGATATTTCCTTTCATAATAATGGAACTATGAGTCGAAACATGTGAAAACAAGGAGTTTAACCTTAGTGGTATATTGTGTTTTGATCTATGGTGAAAAAATAAAAATGTTCTAATGGTTGTTGTGTTGAGGATTGAAAATTATGTGAAATTCATTCTTGGAAGTCCAATGTGTAAAGTGTTGGTAATTGCTTCAAATATGAACCAATTCCTACTTTGATAAGTGCTAAGTGGTCTCTATGTGTGTGAAGTGACTAAGTATTTTTTTTAAATTAATAAAGTGCATTATCACATGTGTTGTGAGAAACTAGTGAATGATATGTTGTGACTCAAGTTGAGATACTAGGTATCCAACTTGGGATAAGGGCGTGGTAGACATCTAGGATGATCTACCTGTTTATACCCTTGTGTTAAATTATGTGTGATGAGATTACATGATTCCTTTTTGTTTGTTTTATGTAGTGTAGAGTCTTGTTGTTTTTTCTTGTGCATAAGGAGCGGATCTCACCTGTAGGCTGAGAGCCTCCTTTGTGTGGGGTTGAGGAGGGTGAAAACCTCTCTTGAGGATGGTTGATCAAATATGAAAGTATGAAATTGTGAATGATGTTGGAAAACCATGGCATTGGTTTATTGTAATGAATGGAGATTGTTGGTTTGATGATAGTTGTGGTGTGTTAAGGTTGTTTTATGATGGTAGCGGTGGTGTGGGGAGGTTTTTGTGTGGATGGTGGTAGTTGGGTGTGGAGATTGTTGGATGGGTGGTGGTGGTTGTGTGTTGATAATGAAGTTATATATGAAATTGATTGTGTAGATCCCCAAGAGGGAAGAGAATCCTCCTTCTCCCCCTTTACTAGAGTTCGGTAAACGAATTCACTATGTGTGGGTCATCATTAATGTATAATTTTATTTCAAGTTTGTAATTTAGTAGTTGAGGTATTTTTTCCTTGTGTGGGGGTGGACTCTTCAGTTCAGATTCCTTAAGTTTTGGAATCAACATCCAAATGCTAATGTTTATGTTTGGGTTGTAATTTGATTTTTATGATTAGTTTTATCCTTTCGTGCATGTTGAGTTATACACTTTATTTCTCCTTTTCTTTCTCAAATAATGGTTAATCAACAATATGGAATATAGTTCGGATTTTATTGGAAGCTTCCAAAAGGAAGCTTGAAGCTAGCGGTGGAGAATGTAATGCCCCTCCCGAAAATGAAATATTTTAGTTTAACGATAATAAAAATGTCTGAATTTTAAGAATACTTGTTGAAACTATTGTAGGAGTCTCCTTAGATCATTCTTATTATTGGATTAAAATATGAATGTTCTAATCAGTGTTATGGTTTCCATTATAAGATGCAACATGTAAGGTAATACCACCCTCTTGTCATAATTCATTTCATTTGAAGTATTCTAGGTTAAATGGAAGTTATCTTTTAATAATATTTCTTAAAACTTTATCTCTCTTTTCTAGTGGAATGTGTGTTGTTAAAGGGATCATATTTTATATATTTTGTAATAAATAGAAACCTTGTTGTATATAATTGTCCCATTAAAATACAAGAAAGATTTTGTATTTGATAGAATATAAGATTTTTATGAACATTTACAAATAGATTTAGAAAGATATTTAACTGTATTCATTTAACTGTATAAGTATAATACTTGAGTTGGGTATAATTATAAGATAATCAATTTATACATAACTGTTATCCTTGTATTGTGATCTGATATATATATAAATATATATATAACAAAACATATAATCCTATTCCTGCAAAACTAAAGTTAAACTTATATAATTACATTGCCATTTGGAATTTAATTTTAGACAATATAAATCTAAATTAGTTCATATTATTATTAAGTTGAAAAAACCAGTATTATGTTTTTTTATCTTTCTACTTTTATTTAATTCACATTATTTAATAATGCCATTACCTTTTTTAAATGTACTAATGTTTCAAATAAGGTGTTGTAGGTAATTCTAATTGCCAGAATTGTTATAGGGGTGAAAAATCTAGTGTGATGGAATTAAAATTTACACTTAATAGATTAGTTATTAGGTTAGTTTTAATAATAAAATTTATAGTTAGGTTCGGGGAGTTATTCCCGAGAGGAGGTTGGAATGGTTATTCCATAGGAAAAATATGGCTTTAAAAGCCAATTTATTGAATGTAGAGGGGGAGGAGAATGTATTTTTAATGGAGGATTAATAAAAAAGGAAACGACAGAGCTTTCTCGGGTGGTTTTTCCCCAATTTGGGTTTTCCACGTAAAATTGTGTTGCCATCTTTCTATCTCTATTATTTGCCTTCTTACTTTCTACAAATTATTTTATGAATAGTTTAGGGTTTAATATTGTGACTCTTTATGGAATATGAAGATTACAGTAAGTTTCCTGAAAAGTTGGTTGTAAATATCTTGCATTCTCTAGTATTTGCAATAGTTTATTAGGTTTGTTTTAAATTATAATATTCTTTGTTCCTTTTGTGTAATTTGAGTTTATTCATGGTATAGTAATCAAAAATAAATTATATTTAAAGGAAAGGAACTAGTATTAGCAAATTGATTATTTTAGTTTCCCTCTTAATTTTAATTATAGAATCAAGAATGAAAGGTTCTAACTGGTAAAACTAATTGTTTGTTCAATTATCACATAAGGGTATTTGTCTTTCCTTCATTGAATCTTGATCATTAAGAGTATTTTTTTGAATTGATCCAAAGAAGCTTATTTTTAGAATAAATGAAGGAATTGATTACATGGTTTAGTTTTTGTTTAAATAGAATCAATATAAATAGGAAAATTCTTAATTGAAAGTCAAAATACATAGTATATATAAATAGATAACTCACATACAATGCTTTCACTATTGTTGCTTCTTTCTCCAATTGGTTTAAGATCTTCTCCAATCAACAGTGCTTTTGCTATTCTCTCTTCTACATATATAAAGTATTGCTGAGAGTAATTTTTTTGTAGTTAATGTTCTATTGTTAGCATAGACCGTTGTTTATTCACATTACTCTTATTACTCATTAAAGATATCTAACATATAGAATAATTCTTTGACCAAGTTATTGTGGAAATTTTTGGGCATCTGCATCTCTGTGTCAAGGGATCTTGAAGGATGTTATACACTTGATTTTCCTCCATCAATAACATTGATATTGGTAGATTTGAATTGCATCTGCTTCTGATTGTAAATATTCTAGCGTGTTTAAATTATATGGTGTTCTTTTTTCTTTAAGCAAGTCATCCCTTTTTCACAATCTAAAATCAAGTTTGCATTGGTGTGAGAAATATCTAGTATAGAAGCTTGGAAGCTTGTCATGTTTGTTCTCTATCTTATATATATTCATTGAGCTATCATACAAGAATGCACCAATTTGATAGTAGTAGAGTTGATGTTCGATTATTGAGTGCTCACATTCAATATTGTGATGGATTATATACATGTGTTTGATGTTGTGGTTGTGTTGCTAATATGTGGTTGTCATTGATGTCAACACTATTAGCTTTCTATACTTCAGATGTTGTATATGTTGATGATATTGAGAAAATTGTTAAAAGAGGTGTTGCAGGTTGCTAATGTATCAGTGAAGGTCATGAAGGTGCTTTGATCTATAAGTTGATGTTCGGTCATTGAGGTCTAAAGGGTTTAATGTTGAGTATATCTACTCTATCCATCAGAAGTCTTAGAGGTCCACATGATGTTTTGATGAAGCTATGAACTGTTGTGTTCAAACAGAGTTCCTGAGTAAATTTGGTGTGATTCTTGCAATGTTAGTTGTTGCAAATGTTCTTTGATGGTTGTTAATGCTTGTGGATGCTTCTAGATCATGCTATATCTTTGTGGCATGTCCACGTTGATCGAGGTGTTCATGGTTGATGATTTTTGCCTTTGCATGTTTAGTTTTCTTGCTCTTGGCTGACATGGTGAATGTAATGTGTTGCAAATCCTTGAAAATCACAATTTGAATTGTTAGCGTGCTTAAGGGTGTTCATTTGGGCCATAACTCAACATTGGCCAATTGAGTTTGATTCACATTGTAATTTGATTTGTAATTTGGGCCAACATCATGTATATGTCTTATTTCTTTGTAGCCGACATAGTTGTTAACGTAAATCCATGTTGCAGATATATAAGGAAGTTTTTTTGGGCGAAGTAAAGAATGTAAGAGTGTGTGTGGAAGTGAAGGTGAATTCAAGTGTGTGAATATTGATCATATCATTCGATTGAAAAGCAGAGTGTGGAGGAGTTTGTGTAAAGTGTGAAGAAGAAGTTTTATGTGCTTAAATTGGAACTATAATCAAGATTTGTGGAGAAGCTATTCTTTCAGTTCAATATCCTACGGATCTAATCCATATATCTCTAAGGAAGTGAGCCTTCCTTTGTAATTGAGCAATGATCTCTAGGTAGTGTGCATGAATGCAAGTGCATTCCCCATATTATTCTTATTATACTTTTAATAGGGTATAATACTATGGACTAACATCCACTGTGGTTTTTCCCCTAACAGGGTTTCCACGTAAAAATCTTGGTGTTCTCTATGTCTCTAATGTGTTGATTGTTTGTGGTTAATTGGTAATTCATCAAATTTGAGAATAACTTAAGGTTGAAAAGTTTGATAACTCTATGAAAACTGATTCACCCCCCCTCTTAGTTGTCTATCCTTTTTTTGCCAAAAATTGGTATCAAAGCTAGTGCCTCTGAAGAATTTTAAAAGCTTGAGGTGATCTAAGATGGCATCTTACAAGGACAGTCCCAAATTAGATGGAACCAACTACTCTTAGTGGAAGGAAAGGATGGAATGTCATTTGAGGTGCATTGAAGAACCCTTTTGGAACATTACTAAGGATGCATATATTATTCCTGTGAATGGCCCCTCTACTACAACTGAGATTAAAGAAGCAAAGTATAACATCTGGGCTAAGGAAGCTTTATTGAGTGCTTTGACAGATTTAGAAATGACTAATGTAATGGAATTGAAGACAGCTCATGAAATATGGAAGAAGATGGAGAAATCGTATAAAGGGGATTCTCTTGTGAAGGTAGCTAAGCTACAAAGTTTAAAAGGGAAATATGAAACTTTGAAGATGGGTGAGGATGAAAACATATCTTCCTTTATGCAAAGAGTCAATGAATTGGTGATGGGCATTATATGTGTCAGTGGTACCCTAGATGAACAAGAAATTGTAGCAAAAGTGCTTAGATCATTGCTTGCTTCATACAAGTCAAAAGCTCATGCCATTAAGGAGCTGAAAATAGTGACAAATGTGACAAGGGACATGTTGATTGGAAAACTTGTTGCCTTTGAGTTGAGTGAATTTGGTGATTTTGAGCCTAAGACTGAATTTTCATTTAAGGCCTCTGTATCCGATAGAAACAAACAAAGATATGTCTGGGAGAGATTTCAAGGAAAACATTCAAATATGAGGAAGATATGAAACAACTTGAAGATGAAGAAAGAGAAGTAGAAGAGTTGGAAGCATTGATTGTAAAGAGAGAAGGTAGAGGACAAGTTAAGTACAAGGGAAGTCACCCCTTCTATTTTTTTCATGCAATAAAATTGGTCATTTTGCTTTGAGGTGTCTTGACAGAGTTCCAAGATCTAAGCCTAAAAAACCTAAATTTCAAAAGAAGTGTTATTTTGCTAAAGAAAATGAAACAAATGAAGAGTATGATGGAAATGAGGATGACTAGGTGTTCATTTCCATTAAGGAAAATAGTTTGGAAGCCATTGAATCTGCAAATGATGAGAAAGCTCTTGCAACTTGAATTGAAGAAAAAGATGAATGGGTTATTGATAGTGGATACTCATACCATATGACTGGAGATAAAAGAAAATTTGTGAGCTTGGAGAAATATGATGGTGGAGTTGTAAGATTTGGAAATAACAATGCTTGTGTGATTCATGGTAGAGGGTCTCTTTGTCTTGGTCATAAGCATATCATTGATAATGTTTTGTATGTTGAAGGATTGAAGCATAACTTGTTGAGTGTTAGATAGATGGTGGATGAGGGTTATGATCTTCAGTTCAATAATGGAAAGTGCAAGATAATTGGAAGTTATGGAAATGTAATTGCATCAGGTACACAGAAAAAAGGTAATATCTTTCACTTGAGTGTTGCTAATGAAAGTTGTTTGAAATCTCAGATAGATGAGAGTTGGTTATGACATAGGAGGTTATGTCATGTGAATTTTGATAACATTTTCAAATTTAGTTCCACTCAAGTAGTTAGAGATTTACCTAAGTTAGTGAAGCCTGCTAACTCAATATGCAAGGATTGTTAAATGGGTAAACAAACAAGAGTCTCCTTTTGAAGAAAACAACATACAAATAGAGTACTGGAGCTTGTACATACAGATTTGTGAGGTCCCTCTAGAGTGAGAAGTCTACAAGGAGATAGGTATTTTATGCTGTTTATTGATGACTATTCTAGGAAGATATGGGTAGCTTTTCTAAGAGAAAAATGTGAAGCTTTAGAAAAGTTTCAAAGTTTCAAAGCTATGGAAGAAAATGAGATAGGTTTGAAGATAAAATGCTTAAGGTCAGATAGAGGAGGTGAATTCACATCTCAAGAGTTTAATACTTTTCTTGAAGAGCATGGAATTAAAAGACAATTATCTGCTTCACGAACCCCTCAATAGAATGGAATTGTTGAGAGAAAGAACAAAACAATACTGGATGTTGCTAGAACAATGATGTTAGAAGGAAACATGCCTCACATCTACTGGAGAGAAGCAATAAGCACTGTTGTGTATACTTTGAATCGGGTAAATGTCAACAGTAATTCTGGTAAGACTCCTTATGAGCTTTGGTGTGGTCATAAGCCTACTGTGAAATATTTCAAAATGTTTGAAAGCAAGTGTTACATTAAGAGAGATGAAGATATAGGAAAATTTGATGCAAGAAGCGATGAAGGAATCTTTCTAGGTTACTCTACAAAGAGAAAAGCTTACTGGTGTTATAACAAAAGACTGAGGAAGATGGTGGAAAGTGTAAATGTCAAAGTTGATGAGGACTCTACTAGATCATTCAGATATTGCAGATATGACTCTGATAAGTAGTAAGACAATAAAATCAAAGGGAAGTGTGTTCAGATACATAACCAAGTCTAGAGTGTTCAAGAGGGAGAGACAAGTGGAAGTACAAAAGAAAGAGTAGAGGAACCTGAAGTGCAACAAAACCCTAAAATTCCAAGGTATGTAAGGTTGAATCACTCAAAAGATAAAATTATAGGGGAAAAGAGTAAAGGTGTACAAACTAGAAGGAGAATTGCAGATGAGCATTGTCTAATTTCTTAGATTGAACCAAAGAATGTCAGTGAAGCCTATAATGGTGTACATTGGATGGGAGCTATGAAGGAAGAGCTGATGCAAATTGAAAAGAATGATACATGGATTCTGGTCCCTAGCCCTAAAGATAAGAATGTGATTGGTACTAAGTGGGTGTTCTAGAACAAGCTGAATGAACAAGGAGAAGTGGTCCAGAATAAAGCAAGATTGGTCTGCAAAGGGTATTCACAAATGGATGGTATTGATTTTGAGGAATTTTTTTCCCCTATTGGCATAATAGAAGCTGTGAGATTGTTTCTTTCTTATGCTACATATAGGAACTAAAAATTCTATCAAATGGATGTGAAGTCAACCTTTCTAAATAGTGAATTGGAGGAAGAGGTATATGTTGAACAGCCAGATGGATTTCAATTGACTGATGAGAAATACATGGTTTACAGACTGAAGAAATCTCTCTATGGACTTAAGCAAGCTTCCAGAGCTTGGTATGCTAGACTGGATAAGTACCTGCTAAAGCTTGGATTCAATAAAGGTATTGCTGATAGCAACTTATACTTTAAGTTAGATCATGATAAAGATTTAATTATTGAAATTTTTATTTATGGCGTTATATTTGAAAGTAATAATGATCTATGTATGAAGTTTGTTGAGGAAATGGAAAGTTAATTTGAGATGAGTATGATTGGATAGATAAAGTTATTTTTGGTTCTGCAAGTCACTCAGTTAGATGATGGTATTTTCATATCACAGTCCAAATATGTGAAAGAGTTGTTGAAGAAGTTTGGCATGGAAGATTCAAAGCCTATTGGTACCCCCATGATAACTGGATGCAAGTTAACGTAGAATTATGATTCTCCTAATGTAAATCAAATAAGATACAGGTCAATGATTGGTGGATTGCTTTACCTAACATAGACCAGACCAGACATTATGAATGCAGTATGTATGGTTGCTAGATTTTAGGCTGATCCAAAAGAATCTTATGTGACTGTTGTTAAGAGAATCTTCAGATATATGAAAGGAACGATTTATTTTGGGCTTTGGTATCCTAAAAATGATGATCTCACTTTGTGTGCATACACTGATGCAGATTGGACTGGAGATGTAGATGACATGAAAAGTAATAGTGGTGGTTCCTTCTTCCTAGGGAAGAATCTAGTATCTTGGTTAAGTAAAAAGAAGAATTCCATCTCTTTGTCTACTGCTGAAGCTGAATACATTGTTGCTACAAATAACCGTACTTAAGTAATGTGGATGAAACAGGTGCTAAGAGACATTGGTGTAGTATATGATGAGCTCATTTCCATATACTTTGATAACTCAACTGCAATCAATATATCAAAGAATCTGGTGCTTCACTCCAAGACCAAAGATATATCAATAAAGTTTCACTTCTTGAGGAAGAAAGTGAGTGAGAAAGAAGTCAGATTAGAGTATGTGCTTACAAAAGAGCATATTGTTGATATTTTCACCAAGCCATTTCCAAAAGATACTTTTGAGTACCTCAAAGGGTTGCTATGGGTAATCACCCCTCCTGATAAGAACTAGAGATGCATTTGTATGCATCAATCCATGCGTATCATAACTATATCCTGATCTGGATTGATGTTTTTGTGGCTGCTACTCAAGGGGAGTAGTCAGAAGTGCAGATATGTGGTTGAAAGCATGCATATGGAAAGATATTGCTTATCTTTTCCATTGATGTCAAAGGGGGGAGAGGAGCATGTGAAAAACAACATGAGGAAAACAAAATGGGAAGAGGAGAATAGCAAGTGGAAATCAGTAGGAGGGGAAGAAGTCTTGTGGAAAAGTAGAGTCAAAATCTAAGGGGGAGTAAGTGTTGATGGAGAGTTGTATTGATGGTGTTTTTACATCCTATGTTTCCATCAATGCAAAAGAGGGAGATTGTTGGATGTTGTGGTTGTGTTGTTGATATGTGGTTGTCATTGATTTCAACACTATTAGCTTTCTATACTTTAGATGTTGTATATGTTAAGGATATCAAGAAATTGTTAAAAGAGGTGTTGCAAGTTGCCAATGTATTAGTGAAGGTCATGAAGGTGCTTTGATCTATACGTTGATGTTTAGTCATTGTGGTCTAAAGGGTTTAATGCTGAGTATATCTAGTCTATCCACCAGAAGTCTCAGAGGTTTGCGTGAAGTTTTGATGAAGCTATGAACTATTATGTTTCGACAGAGTTCCTGAGTAAAGTTTGTGTGATTCTTGAAGTGTTAGTTGTTGTGGATGTTTCTCTAATGGTTGTTAATGCTTGTGGATGCTTCTAGATCATGCTCTATCTTTTTAGCATGTTTGCATTGATCGAGGTGTTCGTGGTTGATGATTTTTTCCTTTGCATGTTTGATTTTCTTTCTCTTGGCTGACATGGTGAATGTAATGTGTTGCAGATCCTTGAAAATCACAATTTGAATTGTTAGCGTGCTCGAGGGCATTGATTTGGGCCATAACTCAACATTGGCTGACTGAGTTTGGTTCACATTGTAATTTGATTTGTAATTCGGGCTGACATCATGTATATGTCTTATTTCTTTGTAGCCGACATAGTTGTTGATGTAAATCTGTGTTGCGGATATATAAGGAAGTTTTTTTGGGAAAAGTAAAGAATGTAAGAGTGTGTGTGGAAGTGAAGGTGAATGCAAGTGTGTGAATATTGATCATATCATTCAATTACAAAGCAAAGTGTGGAGGAGTTTGTGAGAAGTTTGAAGAAGAATTTTTATGTGCTTAAACTGGAACTATAATCAAGCTTTGTGGAGAAGCTATTCTTTCAGTTTAATACCCTACAAATCTAATCCATCTATCTGTAAGGCAGTGAGCTCTAGGCAGTGTGCTTGAATGCAAGTGCATTCCCCATATTATTCTTATTATACTTTTAATAAGGTATAATATTGTGGACTAACATCCACCATGGTTTTTCCCTTAACAGGGTTTCCATGTAAAAATATTGGTGTTCTGTATGTCTCTAATGTGCTAATTGTTTGTGGTTAATTGCTAACTCATCAAATAACAGAATAAGTTAAGTTAAGCTTGAAAAGTTTGATAAATTTGTGACAACTGATTCAACCGCCGCCCACCCCCCCCACAACCCCCCCCCCCAACTCCCAGTTGTTTGTCCTTGTTTTTCCAACAACATGTATTAAATATAAATTTTAATTTTTCCATTTTAATAAGACCACACGCAGATATCTTAAATTTTATTTATTGATGTTATTGGGTAGTTTATCTGGGAATGGTTTCTTTAATTGATCATGTCAAGTGGTTGTTGTCTTGAATATGGATGATTTTTTGTTTTGAGCATTTTCTCTTTTTTTAAGAATATGTTTCATTCTAGATTAATTGAACTTGGTGATTAGTATATAAGGGAAAAATTATCGATCTTTTAATTAAAATTATCATAGTAAGTTGCTCGATAACAAAACCTTCATAAATGTTACTAGAAAATATTATAGTTTCCTTTATTCTCACATATGTTTAGAAAGAACATCAGTTTCCTCTTCATAGCAGAACGTTTCTGATTCGGGCATTAGAGTCAATCCTAGACTGCTATCTAGGCATTTTATCTCGGTTGTGTAGGTTTTTTCCTAGCTATATTTTCTTTGGTTGATTTATTGTTATATCTAGGCATTCTATTTCCATTATTTTTCTACATATCCATACTCCTCACACATACGGTTTCAATTCATGGGTTTTTCTCTCTAGTAGTTTACACAAATTATTAGTACCATTCCCTTTCTTTAATGTTTTGTAGCCTATTGGAAAGCATGAATCAACTTCAATCTTGATCGGTGTTTTCTATAAAAGTAACAGTTTTGATCTTGTGTTATATAATCTATCAAGACATGCTTTAGAAATATTTATAGTTAGGATGTAATATTTGCAAATGTCTTTCTGTTAGTGTTTATTGATGAAGGTGGAGAGTAGAAGGTGAATATATAGGAGGTTTATATCTTTAAAGCCATAACGGGTATTGCTTTCTCATGCCCCCTTAATAATATCGTTTCACTCATAGATTTCATTGATAGCTCAAGTGGGGATTATTGTTTGGTATTGCACTGTTGATTTCATAGTTGTATGTAGATTGAATATGTTTCTTGAAAATTTGTGCAAAGGTAACCATTTTTGGTTGGTTTTCAAACGAATGAACTTTTAAATGAAAATGCTTTTTTGAACTAATTGATATATGTTTATATATAATTGATATGCATAGAAGTGTATGTGACGAGTTTGTTAAATTATGGTGCAAGTCATTATTATTGGTTTAGTAATTTGAAACTACTCTTATGTATCACCTAATTTGTATCTTTGTTAAGTTCATATAAGCAAAACATAAAAATGAATCCTTCATGATATTTAAATGCAATTCAATATAATCAAAATAAAGGTTCGATTCTTCACTATATACTTAAGCCCTTCTTATATGTATATAAATATAAACATGCTTAAGTAGGCTGGTAAAATTATATAAATAACAATAGACTATAAATGCTTAATTATATAGGGAGATTCTAAGGATTCCAACTACAAAAATAGTGCAGTTACCTTAGATTTAACATTGGTAGATTTTTGCAAAGGTGTTAGTATTAGTTGAATTCAAATTGGTGTTTTTCCTCTTTGGCAATATTTGCTTATTAAATTGATAATCTTAAATATCTAATCATCAAAGACAAATCGAATATGGATGTTATTTTATTAATTCTTATTGGTAAATTAAATTTAGATCAGATTATCTTATTTCTTGAGGGTTTAGAAAATTTAGGGTTCAGTTATTATATAAATAAATAAATATATATATAATCACCTTTTAAAGGACATTAGAATTAATTCTTTATAATTATTTATGTTAAATTTATCCTACGAGTTGAATTTATATTGATATTATTATTTAACTTCAATATCTAATTTGTGCAATAATCTCTTATTCATCTTTAAATCATTGTTTCATTTGTTTCATCAAGAGATTTACTATTTAAGTGTCTAAATTGAATCCTAAAATTTTCATTTCATGGATGACTCTGTTTATATAGTTGTGTGTGATTAGCTAAATTACTTTGTAAGTCATTACAACAAGGGTCATATAGGAACACATAGTACGATCACAGGGGGAACACATCATAACATGCACACACACATCTAATCTAAAGATAAAGAAGAGACCTCTCCCTAACACTGATCGACCAAGAGGTCATCTGTTTCCCAATCTAGATCATTATAAGGGGAAGGAGGATGATCCTATAGTGGCGAAACATTAACGGGAGGAGCTTCCAACCCTCCTGCAACAAGGGCTAAGGAAGAAGGCCTTGTAAGGTCCTCTCTGCTCGAATCTTGTGGAGTTATGGTCAGAAATTTTGCAAAGATCACCGATAAGGGCAAAACTTCATCCAAAGAGTTAAACATGCACTTTATAGGATTTTCATGTCGTACCTCAACGGACAGAGAGGATTGCACTTGAGATTCACTGCTTGGCTCACCGAATGAATTTTGAGTGGTAACGAACTCAAGAGAAGCCATAACTTGTTTTTTCATTAGGACAAAACAAGTTGGCATAGGAATATCTTTTGAAGAAAGTGGGATCCTCTTACGCTCTCCATTTATGGAGGGCCCAACCTCTACCTTTTGCTTCATTGGTGGATACGAACTCCCCACAAACGATTCAAGAGGTGCAGAGGAAGAGGAGGAATAGAAAACCACAACAAATATCACTGAAGTGTTCAGAATATCCACGGGCTTAGGGAACGGTGGGATGTCTGAAAGCGACATCAAAAGGGGTGGCTCTGCCGAAGAAGCGATAAACACCGGAACCTTTTTTAGGTCAGGTGCACTCACACTCACAGTGGGAACCAGAAACGAGACTGAGCTTAATTGAACGAAATTATATGGGAGGGGGGAGGTGTACATAGTAGGAGGCACTGATACATGGGTGGATGTCTCCTCTTCCTTCTACAAAGCATCTAGCTCAACTATAGAGATTTTTGTTGATGCTTGCACTCATGTGCATGGTGGATTCGACTCTTTGAGCTACAGGCTAGGAGATACGAAAGGACGAAATGCTCCTACTCATCTATAGGGGTGTCCACTATAGTCGTCTCCTATGGAAGGGAAAAATCTTGAATGGGAGCAAGAGGAGCATATTGAGAAACAAGGGGAGTCAGCTCTAGTGCCTTGGTAGTAGGCCTCTTCCTGTTTACTACTTTTAGGGTAGAAGTAGTGGGAGGCCACAAAGATCGAAACATAGAAGACTCCCCATGGGGACCTTTTCTTTTGCCATAAAAGTAGTACCAAAGTCCAAGTGGTTTAGTAGGGAGATCTGATATCCTGATCTTGGGTCTACACCAAGTAGGCACCATCAGAATCAGTGGGTAAAAGCTAGGCGTATTCATCCAAAACTCTTCTCTGGAAAGGGGAGTGGATGAAGCATCTCAAGGAGAGGCCAACTTCTCCTTTCCATTTTAAGAAGAGGAGGCAACTGGCTGTTGCGCTACCAAAAGGGTCAATTTTGGCTATCCCCTTCCTCCGGTCTTATACTTCACATAGTTCTTGTAAATTAGGTCTATTCGTGAGGGAGTAGACTAACTGGGGTGGGCCAAAAATGATCCAATGAGTAGCCCCCATGGGACACCAATGGATGGTATCTAGTGTCATGTACCATGTGCACAACACCTTCATGGAAGAATTTCAAACACTTATGGATGACGAAGGCGATTACATTCATGGAAGATAGCCAAGGTATGCCTAACTTCAACCTCAACAAATCTGATTCTGGAATAACATCGAAGACTGTGTCTACAACCCTAGTCCCAACTAGGACATAAATAGTTATTAAGCTATATAGCTTGAGAAAAAGACCATTGTGTGTGCGGATGGTGGATTTTGTTTCTTTGTACTCCCCCTTATGCAATGAGTTAATCCACAATGACATTCACTCGACTTGCGGGATCAACTAAGATCCCTATCACAATGTTGCCATTGAGGCAAGTGGGAATGTAGAGGGGAGAACATTTTTTGTTTAAAGGAAAATCCTACGATGTGAATGTCGTGTCTGGAAAATCGGTCGCAAGGTACATGATAGGATTAACCATGACCATGTTAACATATGCCTCAGGTCAAGTGTTAGAATCAGAGGGATTGATAATCAAGTTGGAAGAATGTGACAGAAACGGGTCTATGTATATCTGCAACTCACTATTCAATTTCACCACCAATTTTTTTGTGTTTGGTTTACTTCCATTGAGACGAATGGTATCATTCTTGATGTTGTCTTATATCTCATGATGCAAGTGCATATAGCATTCAAATCATGTCTATTAACTCGATGGTACTGATAGAAGGTATTTACATCATATCAACTGGGTTAAAGTTCCTTGAGAGGCTTAGGGTTCTCCAAGGTTATGATCTTATCCTTTAGCAACTTTTGTAAGATGGAAGAATAATATTATGCTAACTTTGTGAACTTCTCGTTGCATCTAAGGTTGTTATCATTTGTAGTGGCTACTACATTCACAATAGCCTTACCTTTCCTAGAGATTGATACAATGGATTTCCATTCTAGTCAAGAGCATGAGGAGGATCACCCAAATTGGACTACTGTTTGCTGATATTCCCATAGCATTGCACATACATGTGTGAAAGAAGGGTACTACATAAGGGAAAAAAAATTCTGCCAAGGTCTCTGCATGTTCCCTATGAATACCTTCTACACGTCAAAATTGGGAAGTGGGTACGAGATCTATGAGAAAAGTGCTTAATATCGCACTATAAAATCAATAATCTTCTCATTATCCCCTTGTTTGCATTGGAAAAGATCTGAAAAGGTCATCTTGGATCTAATGTTGGCTTGGAATTGTTAAAGAAATTGATTCACAAGATGATCGAATGTGAAAATAGAGTTATTCAACAAGGAACAATACTAGTCAAGAGTTGTATTCTTAAGAGATCGAGGGAACAATTTTTCCATAAACACGTCCTAATGGAAAAAGTATGTACACATGTGTTTTTGGGTCTCCTTTGCCACCATATTTCTTGAATTTGGGAATCTCCATCCCTTGTGGGAAAGAAGTGCTTAAGATTACCACCAACAATGGACTATGTCAAAAGAAGAGTTGAAAATAGGTTGGACAAAGGCTTTAGAGAGACTCACCAGTTGGCTTTGCATGTTAACCATATTCTAAAGAAGAGTGTTCATAGTAGGGTCTTGAGATGACAAAGCTCTAGTGGAACCTCCTCCAAAACCACCACCAATATGACCACCAGTGGATTCACCGTCACCAGCAGGGCCTCCATCGAAGCCACCACCATGGCCTCCACCATAACCACCTTCACTAGTGCCACCCCTACTTTCAAAGCCGCCACCACTGTCAAAGCCCCTACCACTCAACCCGTTGAAACCTCCATTGCTAGAGGTGACAGGAGGGGTGAAATTGAATCCTAAGGGTATTTTGTTCACTTTGATAGTTTCAGACCTCTTGGAGGTAGAGGGGTGTTGATCAATTGGACCATGTTGGCTATGTACATAGACATGGGAGGCATCGACATTCCTAACTACCTCTCATGTTATTCGAGAGTGGCCCCTTGTATAATGTTAGTGTTGTTTAAAGGGGAACATGATTCAATCAAACTAGAGAGACTAGCCAGGAGTTCTATGCTTATTTTATATTTTCCCACCATATACTTTATCTCACTAATAACCCTAGTGACTCTAGCTAGCTTCGGGTCCTTTTCCAAGTGATTCTCCAAGTCATCCAGCCCTTTGCTAAGGGAAAAGATATATTTTTAAGGAATGTGAATGGCCTCATGCTCATCTACTGATGATGATGTAGGAGATGCAAGAGTAGAGGGACGTGGTCAGTTTCATCAAAGAAACCTACCTCGCCCCTCAATAATCACTCCTAGGTAGAAAGACCAATTACAGGTTCAGAAAAAAGGCCTATAGAAAAACCATAAGTGATCTTCATCTTCTCCATTGGAAGGTGTCACACACTTCTCCTAACAATGTACCTAGAGGTCATGGATTGGGTTGTGATGCTTATAAAACTTCACAATACTCAAGGGTACCACAATCACAAGGTGCAAGGGAAAAGTATCAACATTGACGAATGGGTAGACGTTGGTTCATGTTGGGTTCACTAAAAATGTAGGAGAGGGGGACCAACCACATCAAGGCTCTAGGTCATAGAGAGCCGAGAGTGGAGGGCTGCCCTAACTTACCTCACTCTAAAGGATGTCATGGGGTAAGGATTGAGAATGATGAGAACTATAACCTACTTCCACCACCCTATAGATCTTGAACTTAATTTTGGGCTAGGCGAGCTAGTTTTTGGAGTCGGTACTACATCTCAGACAACTCTCTATCTAAGGATAGCAACATAGTTCTAGGATGACAATGTGGTGCACTAGCGTCTCTCAAGTGCACTAGAATCCATACAATCAAAGAATATTAAACACAACACAAACTACTCAAAAACTAAATAAAAATGTAGCTAGTTGGTTTTGACAGGAAAAAAAAAAGTATGTGAAGTAGAGACAAAGATGGTAAAGAAAATAAATGAAGGCTAGCGTGATGAATATAATATCACAAAATCACCTATTTTCCAGCTAGCTGCACACCTACGTCCACCTACACACAAGAAAGAAGGAAAATTTTTGGGGTTGTAAGGGGGCCTGCCTTAGTTAGACCCCTATTTTGGTGTTCCTGCCTCCACAAACAACTAGAAAGCAACAAATTTGAAATACACGATAAAGGAAAGAAGAGAGAATAGAAACACTACAAAACAATAAAATTCTACTACACCAAATCACAAAGGAGAGGAGTGAAACATTACCACCTCCACCCAAAAGCTCACTAGCCAATTGAGGAGAATATGGACTTGGAAAGGTCACCACAGCCTAAACTTTGATGAAGGAAGGTCTCGTAAGATTCCAAGCCCACACTTGTATGGATTTATTTGCACTTACTATGTGGAGTTGATGGAGTGTTGAAATGAATGCTAGAAATGCTAAGAAAATATCTTGAGAATGTGTGTAGAGATTGTAAGAGGATGCAAGAGCATCAAATGAAGTGAGAATTTGTCCATTTGAAGGAAGAATGAGGAAGAATAAGGCATTTTTGGGTCGGTTGGTCTAAGAGGGATGTTACAATTCATCCCCAATCGGGAGTGTAACACTTTTTCCAACTTTAGACATAGGAATCCGTCGGGGACAATAGTGTGCCACAGACATCTATGCATTGCACTCATGTCCCCAAAAAATATTCTTTCACTAACACAATAGACAAATTCCAAGTAGAACGTAGTTGGGTCATGTGGAATTTCACCTTCAGATTTGATTTTCTAAGGTGAGTGTGTGTAAAAGAGAAAATTTCATAAGGGGTGCAAATTTTCTCCTATATAGATATTGTACAAGAAGTAAGGCCTATCGGTGTTACAAAAAAAGATTGAAGAATATTGTTGAGAGTGCAAGTGTCAAAGTGGATGAAGAACCAAAACAAATTTCAATACTAATAGATGGATATGAATTTTATGAATCCCTTTCCAATGAAGAAGAAAAGGCTGATGACAAAGGAAAAGAGGTGAGAGTTGAAGAGGAAGAAGCTCTAGAAAAGAATTCTAAGACTCCCAAGTATGTATAGAAGAATAATTTAGAATATTATATCATTAGAGATAAGAGAAAAGGCATGCTAACAAGGAGAAAAGATGTTATGATAGAGGAACACTTAAATTTATGCTTAAACTTTCTAAGGTGGAACCAAAAACAATGACTAAGGTATGCAGAGATGAGAATTGGGTCAAAGAAATGAAGGAAGAGTTAGAAAAAATAGAGAAGAATCTAACTTGGGAATTTGTCCTAGGACCAACAAACAAGAATATGATCAATACTAAGTGGGTATTCTAAAATAAGTTAAATGAAGATAGAAAAATTTTCAGGAATAAGGCTAGACTTGTGTGTAAGGGTTACTCATAGGTTGAAGGTATAGATTTTGAGAAAAAATTTGCTCTAGTTGTAAGAATGGAAGCTATCAAGATGTTTTCAACTTTTGTAGCACATAAAGATTTCAAATTATATCAGATGGATGTGAAGTCTAGATTCTTGAATGGTGAGTTGGAAGAAGAGGTATACATTGAACAACTGTAAGGTTTTCAGTTGTCCAAAGATGCAAATATGGTCTACAAGTTGAAGAAAGTATTGTATGGAGTGAAGCAAGATCTCAAAGCTTGGAATGCAAGGTTAGATAAGTAAATGTTGTAGCAAGGATTCAAAAGAGGTACTAAAGATAGAAATATTTATTTCAAAGTTCAAGAACAAATCTTAATTTTGGTAGTATATGTTGATGACATAATCTTTGGGGGAAATGAAGATTTGTCCAAAAGGTTTACAGAAGAAATGTAGAAAAAAATTGAAATGTCAATGTGTGGGGAGATGAATCTCTTCCTTAGTTGGTAGATCAATTAATCAAACAAAGTCATATTCATATCATAGTCTAAGTATGTTAAGTAATTGTTGAAGAAGTTTGTAATGGATGACTCTAAACCAGTATGTATCCCTATGGTTATTGGTTGTAAGTTGAGAAAAAATGATGAATCTCCTAATATGGATTAGAGGAAGTGTAGATTAATGATTGGTGTACTATTATATATTACTACTACTAGACCGCATATCATGCATTAAGTTTGTTTTGTGGCTAGATTTCAAGAAGATCCTAGAGAATATCATGTTGCAATAGTGAAGATGATATTTAGATATTTGAAGGGAACTTTACATTATGGTTTGTGGTATCCTAAGGATACTAATTTCTCCTTGAGTGAATATATAGATGTAGATTGGGTTGGATTTGTAAATGATAGAAAGAGTACAAGTGATGGTTCTTTCTTTCTTGGAAGCATGTTAGTATCATGGCTAAGTAAGAAGCAGGATCATGTGTCATTATCTATTATAGAAGTAGAATGCATTGTAGCAATGTCATGCTATACACAAGTGTTGTGTATGAAGCAAACATTTAAGGATATCACACTTTCATATGATGAACCTATTCCTAACTTATGTGACAATACAAGTGCAATCAATATTTCAAATAATTTGGTAATGCATTCAATAAATAAACATATCTCAATATGGTATGATTACTTCTTGAGAGAGAAAGTTGCAAAGAATGAGGTGAAGTTGGAGTATGTTCCTTCTAAGGATTAAGTTGCTTATATTTTCACAAAGTATCTTCCAAAAGATACTTTTGAGTATCTTTGGGAGAAGTTAGGGGTTATTTCCCCTCCTTTCAACTAGATGCATAAGTGTGTACATCTATCCATGAAGCATTTCAAGATACATTCTTAGTCTTGGACTGATGTTGAAGGCTACCTCTTAGGGTGAGTAGTTAGTAGTGTTTGTTGGTTGGTGCTATCATATGGAGCATCTCATGCGCCCCTAAGAGAGAGTATGTAGGAAATTGAGTTCAATACAAAAAAATTAGTGTAGTTGCTTGTTGATGTTGCAAGTGGTGTATGCAGGTGTTTCCCTTTGAATATTATCAAAGGGGAGTGCAAGAGATTTGGATGATTTTATAGCCCTTTTCCATTGATTTCAAAGGGGGGGAGAGTTAAATTGGTTGAAAAATCATAGAGAGACTATGAAAAATAGAGAGAGTTGTAGAAGTAAATATGGTCTAAAAACCATAGGGGGAAGAGTATGGAAAACTATTTCCTAAGAAGAAAAGGAGGAGAGTGATCTAGAATGCAAGTGTTGATAGTATTGTAGGAAAATAAGTCGGTGAAGAAAGAGGATGAAGAGTAAAGATTTTTCCCAATTAGATGGATTACTACATATTGTAGTATTATTGTTGGTTGCTTTTGTTGTTGATGGTTTTTCAAAAAGTAGGTGTTTCCATCAATGACAAAGGGGGAGATTGTTGGAAGTTAAAAGATATTGGAAGCTTGAGTTTTTTGTGAGTTTCTTGAGTGTTTTCATTGATTTCAACCCCTTGTATAAGGAGAGTTCTATAATTCTACTGGTATTGGTGATGTTTCTAGAGTTGTTGGTATTGGTTTCAACACATGTTGGTGTTTTCATTAATGTCCTACTTCAGTATAGTTGTAGAGGTTATTGATCTGGCTTGTGTTTGGGGAGATTTTCATAGTTGGAAATTATTGCATGTTGTAGATGTTGTATATGTGTTGTAGAGATTTTAGTAATGTTGATGAAGTTTTCTCACTTGGTTTCTAAGTTCCTTTGAGAAATTTTGAATAAAAGAGAGTTCAATATGACAATGTGGTGTTCAATGCTTTTCTCTACATTTATTTATGATTGAAGATATGACCATGTGGTTTGGACATGATGATCACAGGTTTTCATAGGTTTTATATCTAGATTTTTGGGTTCTAGATCATTATGCAATGGAAGATGTGTTTGAAAGTATATCTATCTGATAATAATAAGGTGTTTGGGATAAATGAGATTGCTTTGCATTTCTCTGTAATGAAGGTTCTAGTGTTGCATATCTGGGAACATGCTTATATTGTTTGTATCTACCTTCCCTTGAATTTTTAGGTGTTGAGTTGTTCAAAACATTTGTCTACTGTGTTGTATGTTTATGACAATATGTCTAGTTGCACAAAAGAAGTTCTCGAGTTTCAAGTGGTTACAGTAGTTATGGAAAATATTCTGATGATGTGGAATATTTTGATATGTTGTATGGATATTGTGGATTTTTTTTGTGGGGTCTACGAAGTTATATTCAGACTTGGTTAAGCATGAACTTAATTAGTAAGGGAAATAATACAAGTTTGGCCAACTTGGTGTTCTAGCACTAATTGTGGAGGATAATTATTATTTGAGGAAGTGTTGAGAAATTTGTTTATGTATATTTTGGTCCCATTTAAGTATCGGCATGGTTTTTCTTCACTTATTTATATTGTGTAAGTTTTTGGTGCTGACCTATTTGATGTTGTATAGTAGAGGTGTGTACATTTCCTTAAGGCTAACCTAATTGAGATTGTTTTAGGTTGCAAAGGGTATAACTGTAAGGAGAATTTTTGTGTGGATTGTGTGAATTGTGATTGATGTGAAAGTGATTGAGTTTAATGATATAAGTATGAGCCTTAATGCCTATGAATTTCAAATGTAGTGAGCAAAAGGTGTCTACATTTTAGTCTATTTTAGGAGTTATTTGTGCTTTAGTGGAACTGTACCTTCAACATATGAGAGATGCATTGTTAGTAGTTCAAATTGGTAGTGATACACCCTTCAACTATTCTTATTTCTTCTATATGGTGAGTCCTTTGGCAATTAGCCTTTATTTATCTTTATGGGAAATGAGCCCTTTGTAGTGAGCCTTATTGTATTCGGTGTTGCAATTCATATATTAGTGAGCTAATCATTACCGTTGGTTTTACCTTCTTTAGTTTTCTACACAAATCTAGTGTTCTTATGTGTTTTATTTTTTTGCATTACTACTTTACACGTTTACATTATATTAATGCATGCTAAGGGTTTAGTGGTGGATAAGGGTTTAAAAGCTAATGCATATTTGAATTTTAATGAAGGTTTTTGATGTTTTAAAAGTATACAATTGATTCACCCCTCCCCCCTCTCAATTGTCTTGTTCATATAGCAATGTGGCCAATAATATCCTTCTATGAGTATTTGATGTGCAGTAGATTTTCTTACCCATTCCCTATTCTATACTTTCCATGAAACTCATTAAGCACTTGTTTATCTTGTTGTTTTTCTAGAAACCTTAAGTAAATGCCTTCAAAGATATTCTGAAACAAAGCCCCATTCTTTATCATATAATTTTCACTTTTCAATCTTAAATCCCTTCTCTATGTGGAATTTAGTTCCTCGAGTACTTTATTATTCAACAAAAGAAAAACCAAGTTTGTATACCATGGATCTTTAGTGAAATATTACACATTGTATTGTTGATAACTAATGTGAGGATATATCTTTGTCATGGCCTTTGATAATCCTTGTCCATGAACTAGTTTCATCAGTTGGATTTCCAGATCAAATTATTGCAATATGGCGATCCATTTTACTCTTCTTTCCCCAAGTTTACTCTACATCAATAAAGACTTAACAACATGGTCTAGAACAATTGCAAATGTTTTACTTTGTAAGAATAATATTGGAATTTATTAACAACTTTGACCAAATAATTTTTTTTCTTTCTAATGGAGGATATCTAACTTTTGCATTGTCAAAGGAAGAACTCATGAAGAAAATCGGTAGTTCATCTCCTACTTCTTTCCTTTGAGTCAGAATCGTAGCACAAAAATATTCTGATGCAAATGAATAAATAAAAAATAGCTTGATATGTAAATGGGACTTGTCAAGACTAGTGCTACAGAGATAGATTGCTTAATGTAAGAAAAGGTTTCCTTGGCTTCATTACTCCATTCTATTGTTGTTTCCTTTTTTATCATTTCAATGAGGAGCTTAACAATCTCTATGAATCCTATTATGAATTTCCATACAAAATTGTTTTTTCCAAAAAATGATCTCATTTCCATTTTTTTTCTTGAAATAGGTAATTGCGAGATAGATTCAACATTTTCAAAACTAATTGAGATCCCTTTTTTATAGATTATATTCCCTAACAACTTGCCCTCAAAAGCCCCAAAATCACATTTCTTAGGATTTAAGGATACACCATTTTTATTCACCTTTTAAAAAATTTCCTAAGTTATGTAGGGTGATTACTCCTATTTTTTGAAAAGACAATAAGATCATCCATAAATAATTATGCACTTCCCAATTAGTTCCTTGAAATTTATGTCCATTTCTCATTGGAAGGTGGCTCTAATGTTGATTAATCAAAATGACATTCTCATGTAAGAAAACATTCCCCACTTAGTTGTGAAGCTCGTCTTCATTTTGACTTCATATTTTACCAATACTTGATTATATCCTAAATATCTATCTAAAAAGGAAATCAACTGTGAAATATTCATAATCTAAAGCACTTCATCGATTGATGGGAGAGGATAATTGTTTTTTTTTTCAGGCTCTATTCATATTCCTTAAATTGATACACAACTTGATTTCACCATTTTTCTTCCTCACTGGGACTAGATTGGCCACCCATGTAGAATTTATTATTAAAAAGTATTTTGGATGACAATAATTTATGGACTTCTTTGAATATTAATGGTTCTATCAATGCATTAATTGGTCTTTGTTTCTGATGGAAGGCTTAAATTGGGGCTTTAGTGGGATAGTATGAGTTATAATGGAAATGTTAAAGGTATTGAGATCTTTATATCCCCATGCAGTTATATTAATATTTTCCTATAGTGCCTTAAATATCTCTTCCTTCTCTTATTTCAAACAAGTCTTTCCTATAAAGACATTCTTCTATGGGCCCGTGTTTATTAAATACAATATCTCACACTTACCTCCATTTTCCTCAGTAGTTATTTTATCTCTATTTGTAGGGTTTGAGTTAAATATCCTTTCTAGTGTTACCATTCCCTTTGGAATACTATTTTTTTCAACTTTTATGATACCTTCTTCATCCCACTCATAGGGATCTCTCTTAGACTCATCAATTATTTTTTCCATAAAAAACCTAGAGTTTATGATAAAACTCAGAATATGCTAGTCATCATTAAACACTTAGAAATTCCTAATGTTATCTAGGATCGTTGACATGTATATCAATTCTACAAAAAACCTTTGCAACTTCAAACCTTTCATAGGTTCTAGATTACTAGAAACAACAACTAATGCACATACAATCTAATTCCTTTCTATTGGGATTAGCTTTGCATCAAATGCATAAAAATCCTTGATTATACTCCATGCCCTATTATGATAAGTTACAAGTCTTTTGTCATGACATGCGTATTGGATTCTCACTTGTTTCACCATAAAATTTGAATCACCTTGTATTTTTAAGCATTGTACCTTTTTCTAGTTTGCAAACAAGAGTCCTCTAGTCAATGCCTCATATTCTACCACATTGTTGGTACATATAAATTTTAACATGTAGGAAGAAAGATAAATTTTACCTCTTGGAATAATTAGTTCTATTCTAGCTACACTTCCTTGTTTTGACTTTGATCCATCAAATATTAATGTCCATAACTTGCATTTTAATGATTTTTTTTCCCTTGGGATTTTTTGACAAACAATGGCTACATGTGTGGCTATTAATCCTCTGAACTTATTCTTTTTCACATGCACTGATGTATTTCAATGTAATTTCTTTGAGTTTTCTAGTTTTCTCTTTTGGAGGGTGCATATGTAGGCTTGACACCTCTTGTGGGTTTCCTCAATTCTCTTAGAAATATGTGTGAATACTTTTTGTCAAATTCACATTCTTTGGAGTCTTTACATTATTGCATAAGTCCTTAAGAGGGAAAGAATCATTGAGACTTTGTGATAGTATAACTTTGTATATTTTTTCATGTCACTTGATGAATTGTTGGTAACCCATTTGTTTACTTAGTATAGAACATTTAGGAAAGATTGACATATGATAATTGAATGATTCTGCTATTGAATCATACACCAATTGAGGAGTAAAAGTTCCAAAAAATATACCCCTTTTCCTAAAATGTCCTTATATTTTTTAGTCTATGTACCAATTGTTGTCAATTAATTGCAAAACAACTCTTTAGGTCAATTGTTTGGACCTCTACCTAATTATATGTAACTTCCATGATAGTAATTATTTCATCGATTCTATAAACTCCAAGCTTATTTTTAGCATAAGCCACTTCATTGGGGTGGTTGTATTTAGTTATCATATGCTTTAATCGAGGTTCACTTTCAATTCTAATTTTGTATAGATTTCCTTTCCATGGGATCCATAGGTGTGAGAAATAACCATTCAAAATATTACAACAATCCCTACTCAATAACATCCCATATACCTCATGGATTTATATCACTTGAATATCAACATGTTGGATCCTAGGGTCTAATCCTAATTGAATGTAAACATTTTTAATTCTTCGAACACACCAACTTCTATTTTGTCTAATAGTATGAATTTCTTTTGGGTCTTAGTGGGTGTCATTCCCAAATTTTTACAAATATAATAATGCATTACATTACCCAAATCCCTTGAATCCACTTAGTAGGTATTTAGGTTCTTCCCAAAAAAATGAGAATGAGTAGAAAGAGAGGAGTATCCATATTTCCATTGTAAATGACTATGTTCATAATAGTTGTTGCTATCACTTTAGCTTTTACTTTGGGTTGCCCTATTTTTTAAAGAAATTTATTAGAGCTTCTCTCTGACTAGGGAAATTTTGAAACACATAAAAAATTTGCATGTCTTACCTAGCTTTCTTGAATTCCTTTGTTATATTGTAACCTATTTCATTCTTGAATTGAGGCCTAATAGACAAGGTTTTATTGGTTTTGACCTATCTTTCAGTGGATCCCTTAGGTGGCTAGTGATTATTTCTATCTCTAGGATTTGGTCAATTAAATTGGGAGGTGTGGAGGTTATGAATGGGCTATTCTAGTTCCTCAAGATGGAATTTACATTATTAGTTTGAAAATATCATGCTTCATGAATCTTAGCTTCTAGTTCATTATCCTCATTAAAGGGAAACACAAACGTATCTAACTATTGTCACAGAAGTCTGGACCCTTGCTAAGCTGATAAAATCACTCAACCATTTCATGAAACATGACATGATCTCCCTAAGTGTGGACTTAGATGATGGAGATCAATCTCCAGAGGGTTGGTTCCCTTTGGGACTTAATCCATCCTAATATATGCTAATACTGCTACTGATGAAAAGAGGTAGAAAGATGGCATGGAATAAATCTATAAGGATGATGTACCAAAATGTTGAAGACTAAGTGTTTAAAATCATTTACATACAATTCTCAAGAAATATGAATTTTTTGTGTCACATAACCTTGTTCTTTCTTATGTTCTAATTTAATTCGCTAAATATGACCTATCTTTTTGGTGTTTTAGGAGGAAAATGAGACTATTTCATAGTTGCATCAACTAATATAAGTTTTTTCTAACTAGTAAGTATCATATAAAGAAGAAGTTATAGGTTTTACAAGTGTGTTAAACAAGCATGATTTAGAGGTTTTGATATAGAACCATAGGAAAATGCATAAAATCAATTAACATACAACATAGTTGGCACAATGATGGTGTAATCTTGTCTATTTATTGATAGAAATGCCTCCAATATTACACAGTCTAAAAATGACTTGATTCTTTGATTGAAAATTCTTTGAAAAGTGTAGTATTACAATATTTTAAGTTATAAGATAAAGTATGACCAACAAGAATCTTCACCAAGTTACAATGCTTTAGCCAAAATACAAGAACCACCATAAAATGGGACAAAACCTCTTTTTTGTCTATCCTACACTAGATAAAAAGTAGGACACACTCTTAAATATCATTAAATGGTCACTTTTCCTTGATATGATTGTTTCCACTCCATCTAAGCACTTAAAACTACCTTTCCTTGGGTTAATGTTATAAAAATATAAGATAAAATTGATGGGAAGACTCCTTTGACCCCTTCAACCTTCATTAACACTTTAAAATACTTCAATCCCCATTCCTAAATACTTTCATTTGTTGAATCTAATCTACTAGATAGGTGGGTAGTTAGACAAACTTCTTTCCAAATATTCTCAACCAACTATCCTTATCCTCCAAACTACCCTATATACTTACAACTTATCTATGGTTGGCCAATAAATCTTCCTAACTATTGCAACTTCCATCTCCATGTTTTTGGGGAAAGTGGACAAGGAGGGAGGGTGTAAGATAACTATTAGGGGTTTAAGTTGTAAACCATTACATTCATTTATTGACCCTTTTATCTACCTTTGTCATAAATACTACCTTTTGTATTATCTTTTTCACTAGGTTTTCTTCTTCTCATAAACTAATTCTATGCAATTTTTATCACTAGATAATGTAAACCTTGTAAAATTCTAGTTTTTAAGGTTTGAATACCACCTTAGTTTTCATCATGACTATCTTCCTTTATAGAAACTCTATCCCTTCTTATGGAACTATCATTTTATTCTTCTTCACTATAATATTGTGGTGCACTATGTTGTCATTAGTGTTTTCATTGATGTCAACATCTAGTGTGAGAAGGTTTTTGTGGTGTGGAGTAGGTGTTGCAGATGTAGCATGATCACTTGGTTTCCAAGTGGTTTTGAAAAAAATTTCAAATAAAGTGTATAAGGTGATAGGGTTGTATTTTGTATTGTGCTCTATATTTATTCATGCTTGAAGGTGTGCTTGTGTGGTTTGGATGTGATGTTAAAAAGTATTTAGAGGTGTTATATCTAGAGTTTTAGGTTTTGGATCATGCAACAGTAGAAGATGTGTTTTATAGTGTTTGGATTCTGAAGAACGTTGTATGGGAGAAATGGAATTGCTTCACATTTCTCTGCATTGAAGTTTCTTGTCTTACAGATTTGGGAATGTGCTTGTATTTCTTATATCTATCTTCCCTTGGATGGTTTGGTTTTCAGCTATTCCACAAGCTTGGTTTAGTTGTATCTTGGTGGTAATTTGACTGGTTGCACAAGATGATAACATCCTCAATTGCATGTATTTACACCAACATTGTTGAATATTTTGTTGGCATTAGAATATTCAAAGATGTTGTGTAATGTTACTAAGTGGTCTGCAAAATATGTTTTTGGACTTGGTGAAGTTTGAATTCAGTTGTTTGATAGCATTAATACCGGTTTGGCCGACCTAGTGTGTTAGCACTATTTATGGATGTGCTTTGTTATTTGTGGAAGTATGGTATAACATGTCAGTGTATATTTGGGTCCTATTTAATCCTTGGTTTGGTCCACCTTCACTTATTTCCATCATAGATGTGTTTTGTGTTGACCTATTTGGTGGTTCCACATTGAGGTGCATACATTTCATTGAGGCCAATCTAGAGAAGATTGTTTGAGGTCACGAAGGATATATATGCAAGGTCAATTGTTGGAGAAGTGTGTGTTGGATATTTTAAATGCCAACCAGATCCTCAAGGAAGCCTATGGATTTTCCAATTCCAATAGTCAGCAACCTTAAAGGGGGTTGGTCAACAAATGAGAGAAAATAATCAAGCTTTCATCCTACACTTTGGGTTCTGCAAGACCTGGGAGGGTGATCCCACAATGTACTTACAATATTACTAGACAAGACTCAAATGTACATTGCATATTAAATATAAAAAATTCTCGTACCATGACTCAACAAGTGACAATCTACAAAGAATTGGAAAATCCCTTACACCATTTTAACCTGGAGTAGAGAATGGGTATTTGAAATGAAAACTATACTAATCATCGCCATTCTGAAGATAAAATTAACTAAATGAATGGTTCTTTCACAAGATCTGGATAACCCGATATATTTGAAATTTCTCAACACATAGAATCAGTGTGATAGGGTCGAATTCACAATATATCATACTGCAATAGTTAAAGCATCTAATATTTATTGACTATTATGGATTTGCATTACAAATTCATAACTCAGACTCTCCATATAAAACATACTTAAAGATCCTATGAATTAAATCATAAATTTTTGATTGCAGTAAAGCATTTTAATCAACTACTTGAATTGAAGCAACAATGCAAACACACATCCAATTACATAAACTAGAGACCAATAGAACAATCCTTGATTATTTTATTGGTGATCTATGAACATATACATAGGAGAAGATTCGCATGAATTTTTCCATTATCGATTCTCAAATGATATAATTGTTGAAAAAAAATTAAGCTAATTACGAATATAGACTCATATTCTAGGACTCAACAAGTAATCCTATATCCATTATATGCTTGTACTCTTCAAAAGACTTCGCTATGACTACCTGAGGTCAACCAAAATTTCAAAGACCCCTAAACAATAGCCTTGAATTCCCTTTTATATGATTCAAGGGAGCAAAAAAGCTTCGGGCTATTAGAAAATTACATTTCATTTCATCATACATTTCAAAATATTTCACTTCATTTCAACCCCCAAGTGGTTATATTTACACGTTGAAGAAAATAGGGGAAAAATACAAAAGGAAAAAAATTGTAAAAGCTTGTGGAGCTTGTATCCATTTTTTTCAAGAATTCCACATCATTATGCATTTTAGCAAAAGGCGTGAAGCATGAGAAAAGAGAAAAATAAAGCAATAGGAAAACATTAGTTGGGTTACTACATGCATTTTCATATTTATAGAATATAGACTTTCCTTACATAGTTATTTCAAAGGCTAGACCTGTACTATACTCAACCATGTTCTATATCCTTCTCACCACCATTATGGCTTACTCAACATATTTTTCCAGCCAATATTTATACTCATCTTCAATGGGCCAATTAATATCAAGCAATTTATGCACCTTTGTATTATATGCATTTTATCTTGCATCAATTACCACTCTAGCTTCTTTCAAAAAGGTGTACATGTCTGTTTGGGTCCCAATGAGGGTGTCAATAATGCTATTCAAGATAGTCAAGTCCAATTTGTCATCAACATATCCTATTCGTGGGCCTATAGAAAATTGATGCTTGAAAATTTTTCTCCATGGTGCATACTCCATGAGTGTTCCATCTTCATTAAGGATCTTAGGCATACCTCATTCTTCCATATCCCTAAAAGCTTTGATTTTACCTTGTAACTTCACTTCAATTCTTTCATGGGAGCCTGTGATCTCACCAATCATATCAATTCCCCTTATGATATCTGGGAGATTTGTTGGAGCTTCAAGGTCATCATTTATATTTCCTTGCATTTCCTTTAAATTGTTCAGTCTACTACTCCACTTATTCCAAATGTTCTGGAAGACATCTTGGACATGTTGGAACCTCTCAAAAGCCTCATGTATACCCTTGTATGTTAACCATGTATCTTCTACTCTAAGGGATGCTTTGGTTAATCTATGGCCCAAAATTTCATTAGCCATACCCTTTGTAATCTTATCCATATTGTCCAGGAGCTTAACATTCTCTAATTTGACTATTTGGAGCTCATTCTTCAAGGCAAGAATTATTGCTTTGAAATTCTCTTTCTCCTATGATGATGTACTAGCAGGGGAAGCAGGCAAGGTCTTCTAACCCACACTAATAGCAGTAGTCTTTAACTTATTGTATTCCTCAACCAATTTGTTATGCTTTTCCAGCAATTTCATGTACCTAGCTTGAGAGATTTCTGCATTATCCACACTCAACATAGTTGTGTGCATTATTAACCTTTCATCTTGTGGGGTTTTCATCTCTAAAGCCCTACCTATTATTAAATCTCCTAAGAGATTTCATGTACCTAGCTCGAGATATTTCTGAATTATCCACACTCAACATAGTTGTGTGCATTATTAACCTTTCAAAATTGTGGGGTTGTCATCTCTGAAGCCCTGCCTATTATTAAATCTCCTAAGAGGCCAGCCATCACTCTATTGAGTGTACACCTTCCTGAATCTGGTGTCAATTTACAAATATCCAATGCATGTAGGCTAGGACTAAACCCTGAACCAAAATTTTTCTCATCAAAAGTTTCCTCTAATACCGTAAAATTTGGGTCACTTCTGATTGCATCCAAAGTGATTATGGATGACAGGCTCTAGCCTAGCATCACCAACATCTTGTTTTCCTTGACTAATCTCCTAGCTTCTACAAGATCCATTTGCTCAATTTACTGAATGATTTCCTCTTCAATCTTCTTTCTAACTTCTTCCAATTGAGAAGGGTCCACTCCCTCCTGAGCCTTTTGTATCCTATCATTTATCTCCTTATCCTTGAGCTCAGCCATGTATTCCTTGAATTATCTTTTTGTCACAAAAGATTCATCTTCTAAAAATTTAGCATAAGCTAGTACCCTTGCATCATTATCTTGACTTTCATCATATTCCCAAGGTACTAGTGTATCATTTGGGACAAAGGTATCCATTACATCCCCAACATCAGGATGTAAAAATTTATTTTCCTCTCTTTGTTCAATAGGCCCTAATTTAGTGGATGGATGTTGCACATTTTCTTCAACACCCCATGCTTCATCAACATCTACAACAGGAAACTCCATAACATGAGCATCTCCTACATCCATTGGTTGCTTCTCTTCTGGTGTTGCAGGCTCCTTTGGTTGACCACCAATCTTTATTTGATGTTCTTGTAGAGAATTTTGAGCAAGTTTTATTGCTTGTTCCACCTTTTCCAAAAAGGTTCCATCCATGAAATCACTGAGGACTAATTCCATCCTTTTATACTTACCATTGATGTGTTTGTAAGGGCTTTCATAGTAAGAATTCTGAGGAGAATCCCTATGTTCAACCTCAACAATCTTCATCCATATATTTTCTCTATCCCGGATAGCATCAAGTGTTGGTAGATTCCTTATCACATCCTCTTTGAAGAAGAAATCATGAGGTCCATATCTTGAGATTCCCCTCTTTATCTTTTCTCTATTAATATGTCCTTTTGGATCAAATTTTATAGTAGAGGTTATCTTCATTCTCAAGTTGCTGACTAGTATACTAAATACCTCATAAGCTTCCTTTTCCAATACAAAAAAATAATCAAAAGAGAAATTTGATGCAATCATGGAGGTTTTCTTGAACAATCTAAAGTTCTCTACATTAGAATGATCCATTTGCCACATTATTTCAATAAAAGCTAACCTATCAAAAAAATATCTAGGTACCATATGTGGTGCCACAAGAGTCCCATAGCATCTAATGACCATGCAATCATTATACAAATCACCAATCTCCCCAATTGCACTTATAATCTATGTCATCACCATATTCTTTTGGCCTTAACAATGTCTGAATTGTTCTAGAAATCCTTTCAGCATGTGCAACACCCATTTGAACCAAAGTTGTGTGTTTTATGATATTACAAAACCTTGTATAATTTGAGTTTGGGAAATGCAAGTCCCAAATGTGTGTCCACATTTGAACAAGCAACTTATTTCTCATTTCATCCACTTGTCTTAGTCTCATAACCTTACCAAAAACCTCATGTCCCTGAAATAGTATCATATGCATCAACAATGAGTAGTGCTTGAATGTCAATGGTGTTCTCCTTTCCTTTAGCCTCACCAAATCATAGTGCAATTGCTCTGCAACTCTATAAGCATAGTCAAACCATGTGTGCTTGTTTATATGTTGAATATCCAAAATAATAAGCAGTAGAGGTGATGTTATCCTTCCATCACACTTTACTCCAAGCACCTGACATAACATGTAATAATTATATCTAAAATAATCTAAAAAATCTTCACAGTCCATGGGTTCAACCTCCTTGAGTGAAAATTTAGTACCCTTTTCTCATCTATGTCTTGGTATTTCACCTTTTCAGAGCACTACCCTGTGTTCACCATACTCTTGCAATTTTTTAAAATTAATCTTTTCATTGGCATGAGGTCTTATTCTGAAAACCTCCACAATTTTATTTTCCATTATCTCTAGAATATTCTTTCCCTCAGTATTTGTAATTACCCTGTTAATATCATCATACCTATCTGCAAAGTGTAGCATCAAGTCCACCTCAAGAAAAACATTGGGGAAAACCAGCTTTCCTAAATCATAACCCCAAACATTTTTACCAAGATGTGGAGCATTCCTTCTAGTAAAATAATATAGGAAAAATTCCCATCTAGTCTTTGGCATAGCAATGTCACCAATTCCCTCTGCAAGGTCCTTGAAATTGGTGGTTAGGATTCCTTCCCCTATAACCTTCCTTGCCTTCATGTCTGGGGGTTGGAATTTTTCCATGAAGCAGGTATAATCCTTTGGTTGGCATTTTCTCTTCTCAGTGACTTCAAACATTTGAGGTGGTTCATGAGATACTTTCTACTTTTTCTTCTTAGGGAGAGGTTTTGAAGATGATGACTCACCAAGTTGACCCATTTTAGCTTCCTCAGGGTTTTACTTAGTTCAAAGATAAAATAGGTTTAGGATTAATACCCTATTCTTAACAATTCACACTCAAGTTCAAATATGATTCTACTCAATTAGGAAATAGTGGTAACTCAAAAGAAACCAAAAGCCCTAAACAATTCTTGAAATCAATTCAGACCTTTTGGTTCAATACACTATTTCTTGCAAGGAAATAAAAGAAACTAGTGGGATTCGATGACAACTTACCTAGGAACAGATTCTTCTGCCATTCCTTTAGCTTCAACTCTAGTTACTCCAAACTCCCCTTTAGCTCCTGAGGTATTCGTCTGGGATGAAAATACATACTATAAAATCTTTCCTATGAATTCAACCGAGTACAAGTACCATTAATGGTGCAAGGAGGCTCACACGAGTGAACAATTAGTCCTCAGGTTGGTTGTTCCTATTTGAATTCAAACCATTGATGCACTCATATGTAAAACTCCATCTAACGACACACATTATTTCTTACTCTCTACGGGGCCCTACCAATGATTTGATGTGTTCTCAATGAGCCAATAAACTGCCACACATATCTCCCCATTCTTCATGAGTATCACTCATTATGTGTCTCCTATCTATATTGGGATCTCATTAGGCATTGGCTAGAATGCTAGCAATGAGGTACCAACCTTTGATTTTGAGTGCAAAGAAGATCTAAACCAAATATTTGAATTCCTTCGCTCATCACGTGTCCCAGGTTCATTGAGTGATTGTAACTCACAACAGACCAAAGCCACACAATGGAAAGAGACCTTATCCATTGGCGGCCATGGGTTTGCCTTAGAAAATCACAACTCAACTAGTGATAGTGTAAAGGCAAGCAATGGGTTAAAACCTTAACTACATCGCTCATCACAGGTTTTCTTCCCATAATAACAAAGAAACATGCAGTGGGCGATGAACCAACCACCAAAAGGTATACATTATATCACTCATCACAGGTTTCAAGAAAGATTTCACAAAGCAACATGTGATGAGCGATAAGCAGCGAGCATCAGATGAAAAGAACACCAAAAGACACGTGCATTAAAGTTATTCATAAAAGGAAGACCCACTAGGTTTTTTGATAACCAAAGTGTTGGGGCCAGTTAAGCAATGATGATAAAGGCCACAAGAAAGCACTTAAGTGATTAATGGACTAGTTCTATCGATCAATGCAAAAAAATAAGCCGAAGGATAACCAAGGGTGACGAGAACATAAAACTCTTAAACCCTAGACCCTAGTGACAAAATACATAGGTGACCAATATCATGACCATGAAATCAGCGAAACCATACAAAAAAAATTATGGGTTCCACCAGTGTGATCAAGTGTTGTGATCTGAGTGTGAACTTAAATTCCTAAGACTATGGAAGTAGTGAACAAAAGATGTCTACATTTTAGTGTTCTTGAATTTGATAAAGGTAGTGATCCGAAGGTTGTGGATGGTTGTGGTCAATTATACCATTGCTTTGAGGTAGTGAACCTATGTGTAATCGTTTCTTTCTATTCTCTTTCTATTCTCTTTCTATTTGGAAGAAGTGATCTTCCTAGATAGTGAGCCTATCTCTTTTGGATAGTGAGTCCTTTGGGCAGTGAGCCCTTTCAATAGTGAGCCTTTTGTATTTGGTATTGATATTCATATATATGTGATTTAATCCTCATCGTGGTTTTTTACCTGAATAGGGTTTTCCATATAAAATTTGGTGTTATATTGTGTATGGTTATTATTGTGTTGATGTTTCATTTGTTTACATTCACACTAATTCTTAATAAGGTTTTGATGGTTTTAATGATAAGTTTTTGAAGGTTTAATGCACAACTAACTCACCCCCTATTACTTTTCCTGTGTGTCTAATATATTGTTCATGTCATGCCTTGAGTGATTGTCATGTTTGTTCACAATCATCATTTACTATCTTTTCGATAATGATTATGTGGTTTTGACTATCCATAGATAGTTTCTATTTATTTTTTTCACCCTTCACCAAGACTCCTCATAGACACGGCTGCCTATGCCATACTCTTTTTAGGATAAAAATCATGATGGGGGAATATGACTATATACCTTTTTTTCAAACCCATCATAATAATTTCTTTTTTCTTTGGTAATAGTCTTTGAAGGGTTTTAATTACCTCCTCTTTGTGATGAAATCCACTTCTTTTTCACCTAGAGATGATTGTCCTCCTTTTATGCATACAAAAGCTTGGTTGTCATGCTTACCCATCACATGATGACTTTATTTGTATAGTTTCAACACCATTAGTGATATTTCCATTGTCATATATTTTAGTTTAAAGTCCCTTGGAAACCTCCTTTTAACTCTATATACTTGCATTCAATTGTGTTCTTTAAATTGTGTTTGTATGATGCCTTGAATAGTCATAAGATTTCTTAATAGGTCTTTAAAACCCTTGCTTTTGTTGTGTCTGCTACTGTCCTAACAAGATTGCCATTATTTGGATTGTTTTCTATGACCATTGTGTTGACATGATTTATATGTTCCCAAGGTTTGGAAGGAAACATCATGGAATAAGGCCCTCATAGTACCTCCTATGAGTTTTTAATGGCTCCTGATATTTTTATTTTGTTTAGTTCATAGGACTATCCTCTTGTTTTAGATATTTTCTTTTATTCAAGTGTACTTATTTAGTCCTTAAGGATGACATGACCATCCCCATTTTGAGAATTCATTATTAACACTCGCAAACACCATTCATGATGTGAATGTCATCTACTTTCTTTTGAAACTATCATTCTATTATTCATTCTCTTCAATTGAGTAATGGTTTTCATAAGACATCTTCCTTTGGATGAATAAGTCATTGTTTCTTTAAGGCCCTAGATGCCCTATTCCAATGCATATAGACTAGTACATATAGAAGAAACATTGATAAATTTAAACTTTTTTGGCCTCACCCTTATCAAAAACTTCACAAGCATCTTCCACAATACTACACTTTGAATACATGGTAATCAGAACATCTTCCATGTAAACATAATACTCCATTTTAATCTTAACAACATGAGAATAAAAACTCTATCCCACTCTAATATCAACTGACCTCCTTTTTTATGGCATTTGTATTGTCTTCACATATCATTTTTTATGGAAAATACATAATAAGAATCCTCAAAGAATGTCCTTGAAACCTATTCAAACCTACCTGTATTTGTTTCTCACACACACATTTTGGTGTCTTCATGATTTAGAACCCTTAAGGCATGATTACGATCCTTGATACATTCCATCAAATAGTCCACATGCCTTGTGTATAATTTAACATTTTTCATACGTGTCTACCAAGGAATTTACAACTACAACCTCTGATGAAATGTCATTTTTTATAATTCTTTGATGGATTTTCATGCCATGAGAGTCATTGTACCTTCAACTAGGTATTCACTGTACCTTGTGAGCTTTAGATTACAACTATTCTCATTCTTCATGATATACTACCCTTTGCATTACTATCACATTTCCATCACTAACACCTTACAATGATTGACATGTACTCTACTAATTATCTCTGTCTTTGGAATCTTATCATTCATGGCTTCAAACTCTGACTTGCATTCATCCATGTGCTTTGGTGCTAACTACCACTTTGAATACCATAGTATATCGTACCTTTATTCAAGGCATATAGTGTTTTTCTCTTCTTTCCCCTTAGACCGAGATCCTTTTGATTTTACTTCAATGAAATATCATGCATTTTATTCCTATTTATTTCTGCCCCTTATTCAATTTCAATCATGAGAATCATTCATTAAATATATCTGATATGTATGCACCTTCAACAAGTTTTTCACTATCCCTTGTGTTTTCCAAAAGAAGGTTAGGGCTTATCTTTTTCAAGATGTCTTCTTCTCATGCATATTCTCTTCTACTATTAAACCCTTATGATGACATTTTATAAGTTTGCATGGACTAACTATTGTGTAAGCTTATAAACCACCATGTAATCTTACCTTTATTCTCATGATTACCTTGTGCATAGCTACACAATCTAGCTACTATCAAAAGTATCCTTCCATTGTATTTGGATTCATCTTTCTCATACCTCCATCATAGATCTATTCACTATCTTTATGGTTCTCTTGATTTCTACATAAGTCTCTATAAATTGTATTTATTAAAAAACTCACCATTTGTTCAACTTTCATTGCATGATTAATGTTAATAAGCTTCCCTCAAAACTATGATTTTTGACATCAGCTATCATTTATGAGGACTATCACATAGTTCTCCATTTCATTTTTTCAATTATGTCATTTCTCATGGTGGTCGGCATGTATCTATCAATATTTCATCATAATCCTCTAGCACTTTCCTTTGAAAAACCATGTCCTCAACATTTATAATATTGTGATACGCTTCCTCATAGGACTAAAAATATCATGGTTCTACTCACCATTTTATTTCTCATAAATAGATATCATCTACTACTTGTGATTTGTGGCTCATGGAATGGGAGAAATATCTATGGTCTTATTCTTTCCCTTCTAGCAGTGTATATCTCATCTCTCAAATCAATCTAGGTGTGAGTTTTATCCAATGTTAGATACCTTATTACCTATGAGGACTATCATCTCTTAACAAAGGACTGATGGAGACCTCTTAAGGTATGACTTGTTTTTTATTTTATCTTGTTTGATAGGGACAAAGAATCTCACTAGAAAAATAAGTAAGTTTCTTCAAAAGATTCAACAATATCATAAAATTCTAACAACACAATGTATACCTAGCATGATATGATGATAAAGGTGTAGTTTTTACATGGGTAGAGCATAAATATACTCCTAGAAAACCTCATATGGTCTTGCAACATGCCTTAAACTTGGAAAGAACTCTGTAACATGGAACTATGTCTACATAGGCTCCTTCAATGTGCCCCCTTCATCTTTGAAACTCTACAATGTGGGTTATGATCCCCTAAATTTTTTATAGAATAATACTTCAATGAGCCCCAAGAAAACCCTAATTTATTTATTTTCTACACAGTTTAATAAAAAAATCCAAAAAATCTCCCTCTACTTCTGGCACCTAAGTTTAGAAAAACTCTTCATTTTCAATCTCTTTTTATTTTCCATTATATTTTTTTTATTGTTTCTTGTAAAACACTTGATAATTTTTATAATATCCCCAATAAATAATACCTCTTTGAAGACAAAACAAAAGTGTAAACACTAAAATCATGTCTATGTTGATTTGAATAGTGTTATCATTTGGAGTTGGCTAAGAAGATTGTGAATCAATTTGAGCAATTCTAACCATTTTTCTATCTAGAGACAATTAACTTTAGAATGGGCTAATGTATCATGCAACCTAAACTACTTAGTCATGAGATTTAAATCTTCCAAGTTCATTGTGTAGGCCAAATGAGATGATATTTTATTTTCTTCCACTTGGCTAGTGTTTGGGTTAGTGATTCCACTATTGTTGGGTTTAATATCCCATTGTCTATTATAAGGCCTTTGATTGTACCCACTATTTTGGTTTTGGTTATTATTCTGTTTTTTATCTTGAGGGAGGTATGAATGGTGGGTGGTTTGTTCAACACCATCATTTGTTTTGGGCAGGTTTACATTGGATGTTTGCCATATTTTCTTGAGGATTATATCCTCCTTGTTCAAAAAATGAATTTAAATTAGATGATTCTTGTATATACATCTAGGTATGTTCATTTCCATGAATTTTTCAAGGTAGAATTGGTCTTGGAGGAATCTATTTGATTGGTTGGGGCATATACATTTAGTTAGATATGCCAATCGATGTATTCATCAATGGAGTATTAATGATAATAGGTTGATTAAGCAAGGGAATTTGATTTGGCATTCTAGCATACCTAAGTGAAGGTAAAGATCCTCTTATACCTCCTGGTGTTAGGGTTATTTGGTTTTGTAATTATACAGTTAGGTGGTAAACTTTAGCTAACATGTTTGTTTCTTGATTAATGCATATCTTTTCAAAAATAGGGAAATCAAAGGATCCAAAGCTTTAAGGTATGCTTGTATACCCACAACTCTTGTTATAGTATAAGAATCTTAGAACCTTTTATATATCCTTTAGAATCTTGTGTTGAATAAGGATAGGGGTTCACTAGGCTCCTTTTGACAAGGGAAAATTGATGATACATGATGGTTGGATCTATGTGTACTCTAAATTGGTTAAAAAACACAACTTCTAAGTCTCACTAGCTATTAATAGAATGAGCAAGTAAGCTTAGATACCAATTATAAGTCATATATCCAAGTGAATAGGGAAATAATCTACATGCTACATCCTAGTATCTTATTTGGGACCTTACTATAATGTATTTAAAGGCTAGTATATGTTATACACTTCCAAATTATCCATGGACATATTTTAGGTAGAATTTTTCTAGATTCTTGGAAATTTCATGAAAACCACCTGGGATGACACCTAAAGGTGAGTGATTTGTTGTAAAGAATTCCATTTGGGGAGGTGGATTTAGTGGTGCTAATAGTATTACAACTGGTAAGACTTCTAGTGGCATGATTTATCTGCTTCAATCACTCCTTAACCTTGTAGAAAACTATAACTCAAAAAATCATCCTCTTTCTAGGGCAGATCTAAGTATTTTTTTAAACCTCTCAGGTGAGAAATAACCTATATGCTCTAGTTTGTATTTCTAAGGGACCCTCCCTTTAACACCAATTTTTTGTTGCAAAGGCGGTTGTTGTTGCACCAAAAGATCGACATGTTCATGCCTAATACAACCACTAGAGTTGATGAATTCAGGAAAGGTGGTTAAGCCATGTCGCTAACCCAAGATTGCATTGAAAAACACAAGGGGACCAAGGGAACACACCTTACAATAATCCTTCCCCAGTGCAAGTGAGGGCTTTGAACCCATGACCTAAGCTCTTATATCAATTATTACAAAGATGACTATTGTTGCATCAAAAAATCAACCTATTAATTCCTGATGTAGAGTAGGGAGGAAAACCTTCATACAATCACAATTTGAACAAATTCAAACAATCTTTCTCCCTTACAACTCTAACTCAACAATTTTTCACAACTCCATCCTATTTTCCTTATAGCATATCAAATGATGAAATTCAAGCATATCTCTCAAAATATTTTTCAAACCCACAAACCATTTATCATTTTAGACACCCATTATTGCATTCTTAAACATACCTCAAAAGATCACCATGTTCCTTTGGAACATATCCTCCAAACTACTACTACTACACTACCCCTTAAACCAAATACAAAAATTTTACAAAGAAACCACCCTTTAATCTATTCCCCAACCAAAAAAATTCATTCTAAAACCTCAACTAGACCTCAAATACACAAAATCAACAACTTTTAACCAGAGAAATGCTTGCCAAGTCATCCAACCACTAAACACTTGTTTTAAGCCATTTAATGCTTGCACCAATGAGGGTTTATTGAAACTAAAACTTCCCAACATTTTCTCACCCTATCAACACTTCAAACACACCATAATGGACCTACACATGCTATCCAAATCCTCATCCAACCTTTTTCAATTCATTTACAACAAATTCCAACTTCAAGCCATCAAATTCAAGCCAAAAACTCATGAAATACAACTAGGGCAGCAACTTAATTCCATCAAAACACCTTCCCTGCTCTTACAACCTGTTCCAACATCTAAATATATCCTAATTCACCCATTCCACCAAATTACAAGAAATTCCAAAGGTGGAATGGGTGTTTAAAACATTTGAAATGCCCTCAAACCCTCAAACAATGTTCTATAGACCCACCTACAGTAAAATGATTGTAAAAACCTTAAATATCAATGAAATTTGGTCAAATAAAAACCAAAATGATGCTACTTAAATTCTCCATTGGATGAAATATCTTTTAGACCAATATTACATAGTACGCACATGTACAAAGGTCTACAACAACAAGTTTACTAGAAATTACAGAGAAAAATAATGGTATTTTATTGTTTCAACTTCACCAATTAACATTCCAACCTTGCTTCAAGCCTTTCAAGGCCTTTTTAAACTTGATACACCAAAAAATACCCAAACCAACCAACACAAAATAACATTTGAACCCAATGACCGTTGGACTTCTACATTTTGCATTTTTGCCACTTTTACAATATTGCAGTTAACAACATTTTACAAGAATTGCAACATTCACACAATAAACCCCTAAAGAATCAAATTAAAAAT
Source organism: Sequoia sempervirens (assembly GCA_007258455.2). Lineage (NCBI taxonomy): Eukaryota > Viridiplantae > Streptophyta > Pinopsida > Cupressales > Cupressaceae > Sequoia > Sequoia sempervirens. Next base: position 109,170,214 of record VDFB02047397.1, on the reverse strand, counting down.
GATCTATTATGACCCTATTTGCATAAAAAAAGACTTAACACACCTAAAACCTAACAAATAACCTTATTTACAAAAATGGACTAACATGGTGCCCCTGCACCATACACCCAGCCATAAAAAGATCTCAAGTCCCTTGAGAATTGAATTGCAACTTGTCCACACTTGATCACTTCATCTCCTTTATCTTCAAGAGCCTTTTTACCTGGTACTTATTTCCAATTTGTTAGATATTGAAAACATGTATTATTTTTTCCCTTTGACCGGTTCCTTCTTTGAATTTGTTGTCCTACACTTGATATGTGATCCTTCCTCTGTGCTACACCTAGAAATATTGTCAAAGTGGTTTCTTTGTTTTCTACCACACCTTCTTGCAACTTTTAAAGCTCTACCTTTTGTTTCACTCTTGTTCCACACTTGAATTCATCTACATGTCCTTGTCATTTACCTCTATTCACTTCACCTTTTCCCTTTATCTATTCATTCATTTTCTCTACCTCTAATACCTTTGTGTTATCAAGTTTACTAACCACTGCAATGACAAAATTAGACTGCCCTTTAACCTCTTTTCAAACCAAAGAACAAAGCATTGTCCCTACCATAATTCCAACATGCTTTTATAACCCATCTTACACTTCCACAATCAATTCATCCTTGACCTTCTCTTGAACTATTTTTATCACCAAATCATCTTTTCTTCCCAACACTGAATCATCCTTCCAACTTACTGTCTTAGTATCTTCTTCCTTTGTAGTGGTTGCACACTCTTCATGTTTTCCTTCTTCACTCTTTCCTCTTGAACATAATTCCATCATGTAAGAGTAGGACCTTTCAACTTAGTCTTAGCAAACTTTTCCTTTTGATCATCAGCAACCCCTTATACTCAAAGTAATTATCCAGTGCATTTCTCTAATATAATACCTCTTCTGCATCCAACTTACCATTATAAATTGGCACATCTATTTTCTCACTAGAAGCATCTCCTCTAACAACCTTGAGCATTTTTATCATCCTTCTCTCATCTAGGTCCAATTCATCATCATCATCATCTTGGATTCTTCCTCTAGGGTTCTCACTTTCACCCTCTTCCTCTCAGTCACTTTCCTTATCAGTGGCCTTTCCTCTTCTTTCATGTGTCTCTAATGCTACAAATCTAGCTAAAATTTCTTCTTGTGACTCCTTCAATAACTTAATCCCTCTTACAAGTGTAATTAGGGGATTTATTCAGATTAGGAGAGTTAGCAATAAACAATAAATAATAATCAAAACCCAAAGATTTTACGAAACACAAAGGAAGTAGACGAAAGAACAATTATACCTGATTGTTGATACCTCCATGATTGCCTTTCGTAATACCTTCTTTCTTGCTGGATAATGTTGCCCTCAGATTTATCTTTTGAGCAATCTAAAATGCCTAAGCCCTACAAAAAGATTTGAAAGATTTGATATGCCTAAATGGCTATGTCTACAAACCAATGTCTATGTCTAAAATAATGCCAAAATTGAAATACTAAGATTGCCTATGACCATGAACATGTGAGAGTAAATAAATAAATGCCTATAGTAATTACGCCAAATGTGTGTGTGTGTCCGTGTGTAATCGAAAAGTGAGAAGAAGATGACATTTTATAGAAAATGCCATTTCGAATGGACGGACAAGATAAATTAATGATGAGAACCTAAAATGAGCGATCCAGATTAAACCTGAGAATCCCTAATTAGGGTTAGGGCAAAATCCTTAATCGAACGGTCAGGATAAAATCGGATCTACGGTGGAGAATAAATGAGACAAATTAATTAGAAAATAAAGATTTTTGAAAAATCAAGAAGATAAGATTGCCTGATTTGCAAGATTCGAAAAATCAAAGAGATAAGATGTGAACTGAAGATAAGATTTGAAAAATCAAGAATCTGCCCTATTGCTTGATTTTTGGAAGATTAATTACTAATTCGAATTAAAATAATTCAAATTATGGATTTTGAGAGATAATAAATAATCTTTTTCAGATTATTTACCAAAAAGGACTGACAGTTAAGATTGACATGACATTTTAAATAATTTAATTTATTTAAAATGAGAAGAATATTAATTAGTAATTAAATAATTATATTTAATTATTTAATTTAGGAGATGAGATTTAATTAAATAAATTAATCAATTTATTTAATTAAGACAAGTGACGTATTAAAAATAAATAAAATTCATTTATTTAATAATCAATAAGAATTAAATGCGAAGAGGAATTAAATTAATTAAAGAAAAACTTAGGCAGGTTAATGGCGTATTTAATAAATAAATAAAATTTATTTATTTAATAATCATGAAGAATAAGCGACATGAATTAATTAAATAATTATGAATTATTTAATCAATAGTGATGTGGACCAAGGACATAATTAAATGTCTTAATTATGCTAGGACGAAAGTGGTAAAAATGAAGCTTGCAGGCCTAGGTCATTTTTAGGTGTCTACATTTTGCCCCTCTTTGTCATAATGTCGCTTGTCACATTGTGACAAAGAAAAATAAGTCAAAAATATGCCCCAATGCAAAATAAGATGAGGAAGAATGGTGAGGAGGGTTATGGTATGCCCCCTCGAGAGGAAAGACGGGTTCCAAGAACATGGGTGTGCTCTCGAAATTAATGAGAAGACTAGAATATGAAGAGACGAAGAAATTTTAGTGCAAAAGACATGAATGCAATGCTTATATGAGATGGGTGAGAGAAGATGACAAGACCAAAGAAGATGCATGTTAGTTCCTAGACCAAATCCTTCAAACCTTACCATAGGACTTTTAATATTTATTGCTCTTAATCATCATTGGACAGATTGTTGTGATGGCCAACAAACACCATGATATGACATAGATCAAGGTGTGCAAGGCCGTACCATCACATAAGACAAGCAGTCATAGACAAGGAAGATCATGACTCATACCAAGAGCGTTATTGCCCCAGTCTTTGTCATAATCAACCACAAGCAGAAAAAGACAAAAAGGACAAGTCATGAAATGTCGTTGCTCCTCTAAATCCTGTTGTTAGGACATCCTTGAGGAACTAGCAACATGACTGTCAGAAAGAAATAAGATAAAGCCATTATCATGATATGTCGCTGCTTTTCTAAATCCTTTTGTCGGGATCTCACTGAGAAACTAGTAACATGAGTGTCAAAAGATAAGACAAATGTCATGATACATCACTGCTTCTCTAAATCCCGGTGTCAGGATCTCGCTGAAAAACTAACAACATGATAAAAAGCCAAAAATGAATGCCAAGTATTTGCCAAGTGTGTCTAGATGTCGAGTGCATTGATGTGTCAATGTAAATTTAAATGATGCCAAGATGACAAATGCCGAAGGTTGCCATATTCAAGAAGGACACATCCTGAATAATGTCGATGTCTAGGAAGGACACATCCTAAAACACCAATGTCAAAGTTTTGTTCTTCAGAAGGACACATCTGAAAGAACAATGATGCCAAGAGGAATGATCCTTAAGTGTCAGAAAGGATCCCTCGAAAATGTCAAATGATAGGGACAATGCCTAGGAAGGACACATCCTAAGGCATAAATGACTGAGGTTATTCTTCAGAAGGACGCATCTGAAAGGTAACCAAGAGTTGATAGTTTGACTAGTTGCGATAATTTGACTTGTTTTGACTGAGTTTGACTTGCGTTGGCCATATGTCAATATTGTCATGATGATATGTGCCGATGAGATTGTCTTGCTGTGATAATGATTATCATGATGAGTTTTGTTTGTTTGGGAAAGATTCGTGTTGTCTTGAAGACTTTTTGACGTGTGTATTAGTGTGATGCCATGAACCCTAATGGACTGACCTAGTGTGGCCTCGAGGGCTCATCGACAAATGGCCTTGCCTATGTCATACACTCAGAGACCTCGTAGTTCGACACGACCAATGACTTTGTCTTGATGACCAAAGATTGCACCATGATTTATTTTTGACAAACCTAAAAGGACTGACCTAATGTCTCAGGGACTCAAATATGAGTCTTGCCTACATAGCAAATGCACAGAGACAACGTAGTTTGACAAATGAAAGACTGATTGACTTGATTGACTTTGACTAGAGATGACAGTGTGTTCGTGTGCTTCGAGCAGTCTAATGATTTTGTTTGAGGTTTTCTTCAGGACGTTTTATGATTTTTAGGTCTTTTTTCAGGACTTTTTATGATATTTTTGTCTTTTTTTAGGATATTTTGTGATGTTTTTGTCTTTTTGTAGTTTTATGATTTTTTTGGATTTTGACATTTAAGAGGATCGTGACAAATGCATATGACTGATTCCTACACATGAGAATCCAAGGAGAAACATGATTGTGCCCCTAGTCAAGCTGAATACCAATTGACAGGTGATGACAATGTTGTTTGACGTGGGAAGGACGCATCCCGAAACAACCTGAGGATGATGACGATAATGTGATGAAAGTATCGTGGTCTACAGCCAGGCTAGGAACACAGTCAAGTAATGTTTTGGATAATGTGCTTGTATGGATTAGACTCATTGCATTTGGAATGACTTAGTTAGGACTAGATGGGATGATGATTATCCTTAGACCGTTTGACAAGGGAAAGCCAAGATAGGTGATAGGCATGAAAGGATAGGGGTGGCCTTGGTAAAGGACGGGAGACATGAGATTAAGGGAATTGTCATATGATTTTCAAGGACTATGTCGTATAAGGACAACAAGACTATGATGGTCAATGACATGATGTTTCATGAATTGTGTATGACCGAAGGATAGACATGTCAAGAGTTTTCCCAAAGCATGATTTATGTGTGCCAGTTTTATGTCAAGACCAAGGTAGGTGGGAAAAATGCATGGAAATGATAGGGCTTAGATGGATGTCAATGTCATGAGGAAGGCATGGGAAATGAGACGACTTGCCCCCAAGTGTAAGAGTCCACATAGACGATTTATTTTACACATGATGCCTGTTTTCCGGTTTTCATCATGGTACTTATCCAGTATTTGTCAGATTTTCACCATTGGATGAAATTTTTCTCTTTACTATTTTTTTGAATTTTTATTTTTGGTGTCACCAAGACGCTTTTGCCGTGTTTTCATCGGGTGACGATGTTTTCAATTTTTAATTTTTGTATTTCTGATTTTGTGGATAGCCTGGATGCTTTAGATAACCACTGACTGTTTTGAATCCACTGACGGTGCCGATGTAGAGACTGGTGCCATGATATGCCAATAATGACCTTGCTAAAGGAGTTGTCTTGTCAAGATCGTATCACTTGTATACAACTGATCGATGTCATTGTAGTCCTTTCTGATACTAGAGTTGGCCTTATCAAAATACGTACATCGCAATAGAGTGCCATGAGAGTCCTTGTGGTAAAGAGTTTCTGCCATGATGTGACAGATTTGTGACGTAGGATTTTTGGACTTTAGGCGAGATGTAGGATTATGAAAAATGATGGTGGACATGGAAAGGTTGTTTGGACATTTGGACGAATCACTTTTTATTTTCCAAACTTGGGATAGTGGATGACGGATTTTGGGGGGATGGTGATTGGAACCAACACTTTTATATGTCTTGATTGATGACCATTTTGAAGGAGGTGGACATGTGTTATATGTGGGAGTCCTCTTGTCTTGTGGCTCCACATTTTGATTGACTTTTTTATTTGACTTGGTGTCTTTGTTTGATCCATCTTTCTTTTGGATCCATTTTAATTTCATTTGTCCACTTATCCTTTTGTTTGATTCAATGGCCTTTGACATTTGATTTTGATCTTTTGATTTGTATAACTTTTGTTTTTGTTGGTTCCAAAGGGAAGGTTTATTTACGATGGAAGGACGATTCATGGTGTGGGTGGAGGGGGTGTTGGCAGCAACCTTATGACAAATATTTCTCATGGACTCCATTTTGATGTTTGTATTTGACAAAGTTGCCCCCAATATCGAGGAGGTACCACTGACATCATTTGATTTGTTGTTTGAGGAATAGCCAAGACCTTGATGTCTGTAATTTTTTTGAAGCTGTATTGGTTCTAGAATGCCTTGCTCATGTATGCCTAGTCCTTTTCCTTGATATTGCATGCTTTGACAGATTCTATTTGCGATGGGGTATTTGTTGCTTTGAAAGAAAGATGCTAATCCATCATGATGTCTATGGACACTGTCACTTGTAATATTTTCATCTGTGAGAAAGCCTGCTCTAACAAAGATAGATGACCCTAGTTGATAAAGTGTCTTAGCTTCATTTTCATGTTGGACATATTCCTGACTGATATCTTTGGTCTGATCATGTGACATGTCAGGTTCAGATGATTCTATTGGTGCTTCCAAAGAAATGTCAAAGCCATCATTATGGTCAGTGTCATAGAGTCCAGTAAATTCAGCTATAGCTTGATCATTTTCAAATATGTCCATATTGGAATACTCTTGTGCTTGAGGAATATCGTCTATGTGTGTAATGGAGGCAAGTTTCTCATTTTGGGAAGTGAATGTTGATGGATCATGAATAGGACTAGGTGGAGGTGAATTTGGAATATCTTTCTCATGGCCGGGTATAGGATCAAGTTGCTCTTGGATAGGATCTTCATCATTATGGATATCATCTTGATCATAAAAATGATATAGATTATGGATGGGTTGGATGAAAATGATTTGATCTTGATTAGGACTAGGGCTTGATGTTTCCACATGCTTGGGAGTAGACTCTTGAAATAACTCTTGTGTTGCTTGAATGGAATTGCAAGGGGATGAATCTTGGAGAGACTTGACATGTTCTTGATGGTCAACAACATAGGAGCATGAAAGAGGGTGACTTGGACTTATGAAGGGAGACTCTTGAATTGGCTCAAGGGGTTGTGGATGACATGGTTGACTTGAAGGACTTGGCATGATGTTTGAGGGATCTTTGGTATGTTCAAGCATATGTGTTGAATAACATGGAGACAATTGATTCCTTGCTTGTAGCCCTTGGGTCACATCCTTTATAGGTGGATAGGTGGATTTAGATAATGCCATCAATTTATTTTTTAAATATCTAAATGTAGGGCATTGATTTGAAGGAGGATTAGATGATGGTGGGGGTAATGAAGAGTTTGATTGGTTAGAAGGTGGAGAGGCCAATGGATTAGGACTAGGACATGGTGGATTATGGATAGGCATTTGATTGGATGGTGGTAAGGGTGCATGGACTAGATTGGTGTTCCCCTTGTCAAAGGTGGCATTAAGACTTAAAGGCTCTTGATGTTGTTGCCAAGGTGGACTTGGGAGGCTACGTTCTTGTTGTGATATGGGTGGACATGTTGATGTGGCATTGACATGATAGGTAAATGGGTTAGGTTGGCATGACGATGAAGGTGACACATAGGATTGGGGTTGAATGTGTTGAGGTTGAAATGATTGGACTTGATGATGTGCTTGTTCGATTCACATCGGGTTCACCAATGTAATCAGGGGATTTCTTCAGATTAGGAGAGTTAGCAATAAACAATAAATAATAATCGAAACCCAAAGATTTTACGAAACAAAAAGGAAGTAGACGAAAGAACAATTATACCTAATTGTTGATACCTCCATGATTCCCTTTCGTAATACCTTCTTGCTTGCTGGATAATGTTGCCCTCAGATTCGTCTTTTGAGCAATCTAAAATGCCTAAACCCTACAACAAGATTTGAAATATTTGATATGCCTAAATGGCTATGTCTACAAACCAATGTCTATGTCTAAAATAATGCCAAAATTGAAATACTAAGATTGCCTATGACCATGAACATGTGAGAGTAAATAAATAAATTCCTATAGTAATTACGCCAAATGTGTGTGTGTCCGTGTGTAATCGAAAAGTGAGAAGAAGATGGCATTTTATAGAAAATGCCATTTCAAATGGACGAACAAGATAAATTAATGATGAGAACCTAAAATGAGCGATCCAGATTAAACCTGAGAATCCCTAATTAGGGTTAGGGCAAAATCCTTAATCGAACGGTCAGGATAAAATCGGATCAACGGTGGAGAATAAATGAGACAAATTAATTAGAAAATAAAGATTTTCAAAAAATCAAGAAGATAAGATTGCCTGATTTGCAAGATTCAAAAAATCAAAGAGATGAGATGTGAACTGAAGATAAGATTTGAAAAATCAAGAATCTGCCCTATTGCTTGATTTTTGGAAGATTAATTACTAATTCAAATTAAAATAATTCAAATTATGGATTTTGAGAGATAATAAATAATCTTTTTCAGATTATTTACCAAAAAGGACTGATAGTTAAGATTGACATGACATTTTAAATAATTTAATTTATTTAAAATGAGAAGAATATTAATTAGTAATTAAATAATTAAATTTAATTATTTAATTTAGAAGATGAGATTAATTAAATAAATTAATCAATTTATTTAATTAAGACAATCAGTGACGTATTAAATAAATAAATGAAATTCATTTATTTAATAATCAATAAGAATTAAATGCAGAAGAGGGAATTAAATTAATTAAAGAAAAACTTAGACAGTTAATGACGTATTTAATAAATAAATAAAATTTATTTATTTAATAATCATGAAGAATAACTGACATGAATTAATTAAATAATTATGAATTATTTAATCAATAGTGGAATGTGGACCAAGGACATAATTAAATGTCTTAATTATGCTAGGACGAAAGTGGTAAAAATGAAGCTTGCAGGCCTAGATCATTTTTAGGTGTCTACAAGTACTGCACTACCTTTAGGAGGCAACTTGTCTCTTTAAATCACCACTTTTCTTTCTTCAATCTTCAACTTTTCACCTTCAAAATATCTAATACCTATTCTCTAATACCACTTGATGTAGGGAAAGGAGGAAAACCTTCATATAATAATAATTTGAACAAATTCAAACAATCTTTCCACCCTTACAACTCTAACTCAATTTTTACAACTCCATCATATTTTCCTTATAGCATATCAAATGATGAAATTCAAGCATATCTCTCAAATTAATTTTCAAACCCACAAACCATTTATCATTTCAAACACCCATTATTTCATTTTTAAACATACCTCAAAAGATGACTAGGTTCCTTTGGAACACATCCTCCAAACTATTGTTGCTACATTGCCCCTTAAACCAAATAGGGAACTTTTACAAAACAACCACCCTTTAATCTTTTACCCAACCACAAAAATTCATTATCAGACCTCAACCAGACCTCAAATACATAGAATCAACAACTTTTAACCAGAAAAATGCTTTCCAAGTCATCCAACCACTAAACCCTTGTTTTAAGCCATTTCCTTCTTGCACCATGAGGGTTTATTGAAACTACAACTTCCCAACCTTTTATTTCCCTATCAACACTTCAAACACACCACAATAGACCTATACATTCTATCCAAATCATCATCCAACCTTTTCCAATGCATTTACAACAAATTCCAACTTGAAGCCATCAAATTCAAGCCAAAAACTCATGAAATACAACTAGGGTAGAAACTTAATTCCATAAAAACACCTTCCCTACTCTTACATCCTCTTCCAACATCTAAATATACCATAATGCACCATTCCACCAAGTTACAAGAAATTTCAACGGTGGAAGGGGTGTTTAGAACATTTTAAATGCCCTTAAACTCTCAAATAGGGTTCTACAAACCTGCCTACAATAAAATGATTGTAAAAACCTTAAATCTCTATGAAATTCAATAAAATAAAAACCAAAATGATGCTACTTCAAGCCTCCATTGAATGAAATAGATTTTAGACCAATATTACACAATAAAAACCCGTATAGAGGTCTGCAACAATAAATTTACCAAAAATTACGAAGAAAAATAATGGTATTGTATTGTTTCAACTTCACCAATTAACATTCCAACCTTGCTTCGAGCCTTTCAAGTCTTTTTTAAAATTTATACACCAAAAAATACCCAAACCGACCAACACAAACTAACATTTGAACCTCATGACCATTGGACTTCTACATTTTGCATTTTTTCCACTTTTACAATATTGTAGTTAACAACATTTTGTAATAATTACAACGTTTACACAATAAACCTCTAAAGACTCAAGTTACATTACAAATGGTCTATTATGACCTTATTTTCATCAAAAAAAGACTTAACACACCTAAAACCTAACAAATGACCTTATTTACAAAAATGGACTAACATGATGCCCCTACACCATACACCCGATCGGAAAAAGATCTCATGTCCCTTGAGAATTGAATTGCAGCTTGTCCATACTTGATCAATTCATCTCCTTTATCTTCAAGAGCCTTTTTATCTGGTACTCCTTTCCAATGTTTTATATATTGAAAACATATATTGTTTCTGTCCTTTGACCAATTCCTTCATTGAATTTGTTGTCCTACACTTGATATGTGATCCTTCCTCTGTGCCACACCTGGAAATATTATCAAAGTGGTTTCTTTGTCTACTACCACACCTTCTTGCACCTTGTAAATCTCTTCCTTCTGCTTCACTCTTGTTCCACACTTGAATCCATCTACATGTCTATGCCATTTACCTCTATTCACTTCACCTTTTCCCTTTATCTCTTCTTTTAGTTTCTTTGCCTCTAATACCTCTGTGTTATCAGGTTTACTGACCAGTACAATGACATAATTAAAATTCCCTCTAACATCTTTTCAAACCAAAGAACAAAGCATTGTCCCTACCATAATTCCAACATGATTTTCTAACCCATCTTGCACTTCCATAGTCAATTCATCCTTGACCTTCTCTTGAACTATTTTTATCACCAACTAATCATCTTTTCTTCCCAACACTGAATTATCCTTCCAACTTACTGTCTTAGTATCTTCTTCCTTTTTAGTGGATGCATACTCTTCATGTTTTCCTTCTTCACTCTTTCCTCTTGGACATAATTCCACCATGTAAGAGCAGGACCTTTCAACTTAGTCTTAGCAAAATTTACCTTCTAATCATCAACAACCTCCTTGTACTCAAAGTAATTATCTAGTGCATCTATCCAATCTAATACCTCTTCTACATCCAACTTACCATTATACATTGGCACATCTATTTTCTCACCATAAGCATCTCCTTCAACAACCTTGAGCATCATTATCATACTTCTCTCATCTAGGTCCAATTCAACATCATCATTTTGGATTCTTCCTCTAGGATTATCAATTTCACACTCTTCCTCTCGGTCACTTTCCTCTTCAATGGTCTTCCCTCTTCTTTGATGTGTCTGTAATGCTGAAAATATGGCTAAAATTTCTTCTTGTGGCTCCAACAACTTAATCTCTCTTGCAAGTACTACACTACCTTTAGGAGGCATCTTGTCTCTTCAAATCACCACTTTTCCTTCTTCAATCTTCAACTTTCCACCTTCAAAAGATCTAATACCTATTATCTAATACCACTTGATGTAGATAAAGGAGGAAAACCTTCATACAATCACAATTTGAAAAAATTCAAACAATCTTTCTACCCTTACAACTTTAACTCAACAACTTTTCACAACTCCATCCTATTTTCCTTGTAGCATATCAAATGATGAAATTCAAGCATATATCTCAAAATACTTTTCAAACCCACAAACCATTTATCATTTTAGACACCCATTATTGTATTCTTAAACATACCTCAAAATATCACTAGGTTCCTTTGGAACATATCCTCCAAACTATTGATGCTATGTTGCCCCTTAAGCCAAATAGGGCACTTTTACAAAGCAACCACCATTTAATATTTTCCCCAACCAAAAAAATTCATTCTTAGACCTCAAATAGACCTCAAATACACATAATCAATAAATTTTAACTAGAGAAATGCTTTCCAAGTCATCCAACCACTAAACCCTTGTTTTAATCCATTTCATGCTTGCACCATGAGGGTTTATTGAAACTACAACTTCCCAGCCTTTTTTTTCTTTATCAATACTTCAAAAACACTAAAATAGACCTTTACATGCTATCCAAATCCTCATCCAACCTTTTTCAATGCATTTACAATAAATTCCAACTTCAAGCCATCAAATTCAAGCTAAAAACTCATGAAATACAACTAGGACAACAACTTAATTCTATCAAAACACCTTCCCTACTCTTACAGCCTATTCCAACATCTAAATCTACCCTAATTCACCCATTCCACCAAGTTACAATCAATTCCAATGGTGGAATGGGTGCTTAAAACATTTTAAATTCCCTCAAACCCTCAAATAAGGTTCTACAAACCCGCCTAGAGTAAAATGATTGTAAAAACCTTAAATCTCTATGAAATTTAGTCAAATAAAAACCAAAATGATGCTACTTCAAGCATCCATTGAATTTAATATCTTTTAGACCAATATTACACAGTACAAACCCATATAGAGGTCTATAACAACAAGTTTACCACAAATTATAGAGAAAAATAATGGTATTTTATTGTTTCAACTTCACTAGTTAACATTCCAACCTTGCTTTGAGAGTTTCATGGAATTTTTAAACTTTATACACCAAAAAATACCCAAACCAACCAACACAAACAAACATTTGAACACCATGACCATTGGACTTCTACATTTTGCATTTTTTCCACTTTAACAATATTGTAGTTAATAACATTTTGCAATAATTGCAATGTTTACACAGTAAACCCCTAAAGACTCAAATTACATTAAAAATAGTCTATTATGACCTTATTTGCATCAAAAAAATACTTAACACACCTAAAACCTTACAAATGACCTTATTTAAAAAAATAGACTAACATGGTGCCCCTGCACCATACACCCATTTAGAAAAAGATCTCAAGTCCCTTGAGAATTGAATTGCAGCTTGTCCACACTTTATCACTTCATATCCTTGATCTTCAAGACCATTTTTATCTATTACTCATTTCCAATGTGTTAGATATTGAAAACATGTATTGTTTTTGGCCTTTGATCGGTTCCTTCATTAAATTTGTTGTCCTACACTTGATATGTGATCCTTTCTCTGTGCTACACCTAGAAATATTGTCAAATTGGTTTCTTTTTCTGCTAACACACCTTCTTTCAACTTGTAAATTCATTCCTTTTTCTTCACTCTTGTTTCACACTTGAATTCATTTGCATGTCCTTGTCATTTACCTCTATTCACTTCACCATTTCCCTTTATCTCTTCTTTCAGTTTTTGTGTCTCTAATACCTCTGTGTTATCAAGTTTACTAACCACTACAATGATAGAATTAGAATACCATCTAACCTCTTTTGAAACCAAAGAAAAAATCATTTTCCCTACCATAATTCCAACATGCTTTTCTAACCCATCTTGCACTTCCATAGTCAATTCATCCTTGACCTTCTCTTGAACTATTTTTATCACCAACTCATCATCTTTTCTTCCCAACACCGAATCATCCTTCCAACTTAATATCTTAGTACTTCTTCCTTTGTAGTGGCTACACACTCTTCATGTTTTCCTTCTTCACTCTTTCCTCTTGAACATAATTCCACCATGTAAGAGAAAGACCTTTCAACTTAGTCTTAGCAAACTTTACCTTCTAATCATTAACAACCTCCTTGTACTCAAAGTAATTATCCAGTGCATCTATCCAATATAATACCTCTTTTGCATCCAACTTACCATTATACATTGGAACATCTATTTTCTCACCAGAAGCATTTCTCTAATAACATTGAGCATTTTTATCATCCTTCTCTCATATGGGTCCAATTCATCCTCATCATCTTGGATTCTTCCTCTAGGGTTTTCACTTTCACCCTCTTCTTCTCGGTCACTTTCCTCTTCTTTGATGTATCTCTAATGCTGTGAATTTGGTTAAAATTGCTTCTTGTGACTCTTGCAAGAACTACACTACCTTTAGGAGGCATCTTGTCTCTTCAAATCACCACTTTTCCTTCTTCAATCTTCAACTTTTCACCTTCAAAAGATCTAATACCTATGATTTGGTACCACTTTATCTAAAGCAAGGATGAAAACCTTCATACAATCACAATTTGAACAAATTCAAATAATATTTCTACTCTTACAACTCTAACTCATCAAATTTTCACAACTCCATCCTATTTTCCTTATAGCATATCAAATGATGAAATTCAAGCATATCTCTCAAAATACTTTTCAAACCCAAAAACCATTTATCATTTCAGACACCCAGTATTGCATTCTTAAACATACCTTAAAATATCACTAGGTTCCTTTGGAACATATCCTCCAAACTACTGCTACTACACTGCCCCTTAAGCCAAATAGGGTACTTTTACAAAGCAACCACCCTTTAATATTTTCCCCAACCACAAAACTTCATTCTCAAACCTCAACCAAACCTCAAATACATAGAAACCCTTACATCCCTAAACCCTTAACCTCCAAATAACTTTTAACTAGAGAAATGCTTGCCAAGTCATCTAACCTCTAAACCCTTGTTTTAAGGCATTTCATGCTTGCACCATGAGGTTTTATTGAAACTAAAACTTACAAATCTTTTCTCACCCTATGAAAACTTCAAACACAATAAAATGGACCTAAACATGTTATCCAAATCATCATCCAACCTTTTTCAATGCATTTACAACAAATTCCAACTTCAAGCCATCAAATTCAAGCCAAAAACTCATGAAATACAACTAGGGCAGAAATTTAATTCCATAAAAACCCCTTCCCTACTATTATTGCCTATTCCAACATCTAAATATACCATAATTCATCCATTCCACCAAGTTACAAGAAATTCCAAAGGTGGAATGGGTGTTTAAAACATTTTAAATGCCCTCAAACCCTCAAACAGGGTTCTACAAACCCACCTACAATAAAATGATTGTAAGAACCTTAAATCTCAATGAAATTCCATCAAATAAAAACTAAAATGATGCTAATTCAATACTACATTGAATGAAATAGATTTTAGAGCAATATTACATAGTACAGACCCATATAGAGATTTGCAATATCAAGTTTACCAAAAAAATTAGAGAAAAATAATGGTATTTTATTGTTTCAACTTCACCAATTAACATTCCAACCTTGCTTCGAGTCTTTCAAGGAATTTTTGAAATTGATACACCAAAACTACCCAAACTAACTGAAACAAACTAACATTTGAATCCCATGACTGTTGGACTTCTATATTTTAGATTTTTTCCACTTTTACAATATTGCACTTAACAACATTTTGCAAGAATTGCAATATTTACACAATAAACCCCTAAAGACTCAAATTAAATTACCGGTGATATATTATGACCTTAATTGCATCAAAAAAATACTTAACACGCCTAAAACCTAACAAATGACCTTATTTACAAAAATGGACTAACATGGTACCCCTGCACCAATTCCCGAAACAACTGCCAAAGTTAATGAATCTGCAGGAGGTGGTTAAGTCTTGTCATGAACCCAATCATTGGGCTGAACAACACAAGGAGACTAAGGGTGCACACCTTGCAACATGTTTTTGATGGAAAAATTGATAAATACAACATGAACAAGATATAAATCACCTTGCCTCTCTTGAAAAAGTTTAATGATCACAAGATCAATCACCTTCCAAGATCATGGGAGTTGGGTCACAATATTTTTGTCTAGCTACGTGATCAGTATGGTTGTAATGTTCAAGGATCCTACTATTTTTTAACTCAGATTATATAAAAATATTTATTTCTAAGCTAGATCTAATCCTAACTAAAGAGAATTTTAAGAAAATCCAAAAGATAGTTTGTGGATTGTAAGAAAATACAAATATATTAATTCTAATTAACCCAATTTATCTATTGTCAGAGAGATATTTGAGATAAACTACAAATAATTAAATTTGTGACATAAAAAATCTAATTTATCCATAATACTATATTCTAGGGTGTTATTTAAAGTTCATGACAACATTCATTCATTTTAATTAACATATTCATGCACGAAACAAAATAAAATTTCAAGCAATTTATAAAAGTACCATTTATCCAATAGAGAATCATAAATCAAATTAATAAGAAAAATTCCATTTTGATGCAAGAAGAAATATTGAATAAAAAAAACCAAATGGATTTTTTAAATCTTTTTTAGTCTAAATATTTTTACAATTTCAACACAATTTCACTGGTATGGGGATATTTCCCTTCTAAGATCAACCTTTTTATGAAAGTAACTAAATATGGAAATAGAGTGAAATAAATACTTTATGAAGAATTTATAGTATCGAACCCCCAATCTAATTCTCTAACTTTTAGACCCTTGGAATGAGAGAGGAATTACAATATAAAGGCAAAAAAAGATATTATTCCCTCCAAAATGACATGCAAAACTCCTAGTGCACTTAACATGTAAAGTTAGATAAATAAAGATCTTTCTCAAGATCAACTCCAATTGACATGAAAAAAAGTTGACTTTACAAAATCATCCTCAATTATCCCTAGTTATCTCTAGTTTTAGAATTGTACCTCCTTTTTGAAGGATAAAGAATAATAAAATAGAATATTCTCTATGTAAAATCACTTATTCATGCCTAATCATGTAGTCTCTTTTATTCTTTGAAATTAGTCAAAACATGTTTGATCAACTCTGTATCAAGTCCATCAACCTATTCTAGTAGGAACTCAATCTTTTCAAAATTGTTGGATGTCTCTATTGTGCACCTTTCTAATCTCTAGGTGTCATCTTTGAACCATCTTAGATTGGCCTTGATATTCATTAATCTATCCAAAATAGTCTCTTTTAGTTCTTGGGAAACTTTCTCTCCAATACAATCTTCACTGATATCCAACATTTATAATACCCATAAGAAAGGTAAACACTTTAGGCATATACCTGATAACCTTATTTTGGTGAATTGTTATCATTTTACTAGTATTATTTTTTATTGAGGAGAGTTTGAGAAAAGACTAAGTTAGAATTCTGACAATTTGAGACTAATGGTCCTATCGAGCTCCACAACCCCATATGAACCTTAAGAATTTTCTTGCTTTCTAATGATTACTCGTGGGAGTTAGGTCCTTTAATGGACTAAGGATTTTTACTTAAGGCATTCATTCAGGATTCGAAAGCCCAATAGGACATCACATATTATGAGGTAGGAGGCAAAAATGTGGGCGAATACAAGTCTTTTAGATCTTTTGAGTGAAAGTATGATCAAGAGTAAAATACTTTGATGATCATTTAGTGTATTATATTTTATTCAGTTGAGGAGTAGGATCAAAATAATATATCAAACTTTACTTAGAATGTCCAATCAAGGTTGAAAAATATATGTGGACATTGATAAACATATGGTGAAATTCTTTTTATTAAAGGTCTGATCAAGACTAAAAGTGCCGCTTGAATTTTCAATTGTGGATGTTAGATTTGGAAATGGATGAGGGACTTTGGAAATTTTCTAATTTTTCCCATTGATATTTCAAAAAATGAAGGAATGTGTATCTAATAGAGTGATTAGGGTTTGAAACTTTGATCGATATCCTCAAATGAAGGAACCTTGGAGTGAGGTCAAGATGAAAAATAGATTTGGGATGCTTCACTTGAAATTCCATAGGGTTGAACATGATCTAAAATCATGAATGACCATCAAATTTTACACTAATCTCTAATCAATTCAAAAAACCTCAAAAATATCACTAACACAAAGGGATGAGGAACCAATGGAAAATAAAGACCTAGGGTCTAAGAAACCACATGAACCATAAAAAACCCCTAAAACCTAGGGAAAAGACCAAGACTAGAGCATTGTTTGAAAAAAAGGACCAAGGAAAAAAATCTAAAAACCTAAAAACCAAAAACAACAAAGGAAAAAGAAAAAATGAAAATGAAAATAAGCAACAAACCTACGAAAAAGGGATAAAATAGACACCAACTCGGAACACAATGAATGGAGGTTTCTAGCCATGATGCAAATGAGAAGGGAACAATCCTTCCCACTCCACATGGAAAATTATGATCAACTTAGGATGTTGTTCAAGAAATTTTATATTGCACTCAAGGATTAGATTAGCATAATGACTTGGTTAAAGACTTAGGGATACACAAAAGCACTCTTGCACTTGGGTGAAAATGCCACTATTAATGCATTAGGTGGAGTGGGATCACAAGGTAGAAATAAATTTAAATGAGAAAGGTAAATCTATTTGGGACTCCAAACTCTAATTGGATCCAAGAAGGGGAAAAAGAAAACAAGGGCAGAAGTAGAAAAGTAAACCGGATTTCAGCCCACCTTGAGATAAAAGCTAATTCAAGTCTTGATGTCTAATAAGGAAAGGATGATTTGGGATCAAAGACTTGATAGGAAATTGAACTTTTGGAAAAAAATTCTAAAATCCTTCTGGAGTCTTGAAACCCAACAAAGAAAAGACAAGTTAGGATTAGAGATCTGAGAGGAACTTGGATTTCTAGACAAAAGTTTAAAATCCTTCCAGAGTTCCAAAACTTGACAAAGAAAAGATAAGTCAGGATCAAAGATCTGAGAGTAACTCAAACTTTTGGAAAAAAATTGAAATCCTTTCAAAGTTTCAAAACCTAACAAATAAAAGACAATTTGGGATCAAAGATCTGAGAGGAACTTAGAATTGTGGAAAAAAATCTGAAATCCTTTTGGAGTTCCAAAACTTGACAAAGAAAAGACAAGTCAGGATTGAAGATCTGAGAGGAACTCGATCTTTTGGACAAAATTCCAAAATCATTCTAGAGTTTTAAAACTTGATAAAGAAAATAAAAGTCAAGATTGGAGATCTGAGAGGAACTTAAACTTTTGGAAAAAAGTTTGAAATCCTTCCATAAAGAAAAGGAAAGTCGAGATCGAAGATCTAAGAGGAACTCAAACTCATGAACGAAAGTTTGAAATCCTTTTGGAGTTCCAAAACTTGGCAAACAAATACAAAAATGGGAATGGAGACCTAGGAGGAACTCAAACTTTTGGAAAAAAAGTCTAAAATCCTTTTAAAGTTCTAAAACTCGACACATAAAAGACCAAGACAAAAAAATGAAGAAAAAACTCTCGTGACCAAACAAAAAGAAAGGCCAAAGTAGAAATAAGCAAAAAAAGGAAAAGACAAAAAAGTGGGTACCTCTATTTTAACTTTAAATAAATGGGGTGTGTATGCAGTGCATAACACTACCTTAGTTCAACAATCTAGCTACAAGGTTACAACTACCTTGCATTTGATGATCTGTTGAAAAACACTTGCAAGTTGCATCAAGTTATCTATTTATTCACCCTTGGATCTATTGTAATACCCTCCCAATGGATTAAAAACTAACTTTGATAACGCTTGATAAATTAATAGATGGAGGGTCTAGAGAAATGACTATCTAACCATGCATCTTAGAGTTAACACAATGGAGTGGATTATAAACAACAAAGCAAGTTATCATTGATTCGATATACAAAATAATTACAATTAGGGCATTGGCTGATCATATACATATTACAAATATAGACTATCCCATAGGCCATTGTTGCTACTATCATAGAATTATTCACTAATTCCGTCTTCCTAAGACTAAATCTTTGATAAAATTATCTATACTAATATTATATCCTTTGAAATCATTTCATAGGTGATTATATACAAGTTTCAAACTTTAGGAATGATCCACATTGGCAACAAGGTATTCCAAATCTCGATATCCAATGTAACATGTAGGCTAGCCAAAGTCCATTGGTTAAGTATTGGGTGTTAAATAAACTCAATGTAGTTCTAACTAAAGGTTCCTTTAGTACCATATTACCTTGAGATACGTTGGGATGAGTGATGCAAGGTAAAAAATGTTCCAAAAAAATTTCTTGATAGACTGTATGCTGACTATTCTAAACTATGATCTTTTGACAACAATAAATATTTATAGTTTGATCCAAAACTACTAAGATTTGGATATGTTGTTTGTGAGCTATTTTATGACTAGTTCTTTTCCACATGCTATAATGACATTTTATGGTAAAATTTAGTTGGTTTCTCTAGGATGTTTTTACATCATTGGTATGCTTAGTGGACATCCAAATCATGTAATAATTTTCTTGTATATGAATTTAGTTGTATTACATATTGTATAATCCTTATTTTGTTATTCTTCCACTCACATATTATATATTCAATTATATTTATAATAGCATATAGATGGGTCTTACATGTAGGGGTTAATTGGGACAATGTACTTAAAATTGAGGTACCATTTACCTTGCAATCCTATGTATATTTTATGTATCTCCAATAGTCTTAGAAAGTGTCCTTCAATTCCCCATGTTTAATTGGAAAATATTTTATAATTAATATTTCATACAAATATTGGTATTAGTTTTTTTATGCATTTATGAAGTAGGTGGAGTTGGTAGTGACAATTATGGAGTTGTTTTTTTAGCAAATTGTATAGCTTAGGCATGAGAATTGAGTAGTGGAGCATCTTGCATCTTTTTAGTGGGTCTCATATGGGTTGATTGGTGATTTTTGGATACTTATCTTGGAATATGGGTCATTATGGAGGAGTTACTAGTCAAAAATTCCATCTATTACTAGTATGGAGTTTATTTTTTATTCATGGTTTGTTGAATGTCCTCTTTATTTTGGATATGGAAGATTTTTAATTTTACCATGGTTTGATGGTACATTATGTATGAGTAAATGATGACTCCCAACACCCTTTAGAACAATTTCTAGACCAAAATATCTTCCACAAGAGAGAAAATGGAAATAATAGCTTGCTATAACAATAGATGCAAGATTTCTAGATTGAATATGTGATGCAGGAGCATCCAGGGTGTACGAGCTATCTTGCATCAATATGTGATTGTTTTCTCTCAATAAGGGCTAATCAGCTTAAGTTTTCCAAGTATGACAGTCAGGCTTTGAGATATAATGTTTAGGTTTACATCTTGGTTTCATCTAACGTTCTATGCTTTAATGGACTGGCTTGTCATAATGACATAGTGACTTTGATGGAACCTTATCTCATGTCCCTTCAACATTTTGAAGGAATTAGCAACAATAATGAATGGGCATGAAGAATTTACATCAGCAAGAGGCTTACATATTGGGGGGATTCCATTTGATACCCCTTTGATAGCCCAACAAACCGTAAGGCATTCCATCAAATAGCATTAGGAATACTCTTGGTTATTAGTAGGATGACCTTCGATGTCCCTCTGATGGAGTGATGAAGCATATTGTAGTGATGACGGGGTTTTGGTCTGACAAGTATGTTTTAGTGTGACGTTAGGAGGAGTCCCTTCGATAGGCTAACAAAGTGATGACAACAAGGAACCTACATTTTGATAAAGCCTCATCGATGAGACTTGGTTGTATCAGAGAGAGAGTGTTTGAAGTCCCCTTGACACGGTGACAGTAAGAAGGTGGACAAAGACATGATTTGGTCAAAGGCGATGGATGGGCGAGTACGCTGGTGACCCATGGCACAAAATTACTCATTGATTCCACATTGTTATTGTGGATCAATGTGACCATTGGCCAAATTAAATCAAACCTAAAGCTGATAGTTGAAGTTACTAATAACGAGATAACAACCTATGAGATCTCGATGATCATTAGACGACAGGGTGGTACTATGACATGGAGAGAAAGAATGTCAAGCAGTGAGGCTGACCTGAAGGAGGAGCATCGATATAAAAGAGTTAACTAGATATTGATGATAAAAAAATGAGGATGCGGACTATGAGATAGTGAAGCAGAGATTGAATGCCCGTTTTGAATATTTTATTGATTGTATCTGATGTTTGTAATCAAGCAGCCCATGTAATTCTATAACTTGTTTTTTATTTCAGTATTAATAGAATATCAGTGTTCTCTTTGCATTTTTCTATGCAAACCTATGTAGTGGTGGAAGTTCTAGTCTGTAATGGGAATACCCTTTCATCAAGTGGTATCAAAGTAGGTCGTCTTGAGTCTATAAATAGAGAGTCAAATGTGAGGTAGTTTGCAGCAGGACCTGTGAGTGTGGGTTGAGATCAAGATGCCTCCTAGATTTTCCTAGCATGGTAGAGGTAGAGGTAGAGGTGGTGGAGGAAGAGATCCACCTAGATATGAAATTAGAGCCCTCAAAAGGAAATTAGAAACCTTGCAAGAAGAGGTTCACAGGAGGGAAGTGCATCGAGAAAGAGATGACAGTGAAGATGAAACTAAAGAGGAAATGGAAGAAGAACAAGATCAAATGGATCCTAGAGAAATGAGGTTGTTAAGGGAAACATCCAGTCTTGGAAAGAAACCTAAAATGGAGGTTTCAACTTTCATTGGAAGTCCAAATCCTGAGGATTTGATCGATTGGTTCAACAATATGGAGGAATTTTGAGTTTGAGGAGATTGAATATCCTCACCAAATAAGGTATGTAAAGACAAAGTTAAAAGGTCATGCAAGCATATGGTGGAAAGAGATCTAGCTTGAAAGAGGTAGAAAAGGGAAAGAGAAGATTTCTAGATGAGATAGAATGGTGACAAAATTGAAGAAGCAATTTATTCCAGTTGA
>VDFB02047397.1:109119223-109147728 GCA_007258455.2 Sequoia sempervirens | reverse complement strand
TGCAAGGTAAAAAATGTTCCAAAAAAATTTCTTGATAGACTGTATGCTGACTATTCTAAACTATGATCTTCTAACAACAATAAATATTTATAGTTTGATCCAAAACTACTAAGATTTGGATATGTTGTTTGTGAGCTATTTTATGAATAGTTCTTTTCCACATGCTATAATGACATTTTATGGTAAAATTTAGTTGGTTTCGCTAGGATGTTTTTACATCATTAGTATGCTTAGTGGACATCCAAATCATGTAATAATTTTCTTGTATATGAATTTAGTTGTATTACATGTTGTATAATCCTTATTTTGTTATTCCTACACACACATATTATATATTCAATTATATTTATAATAGCATATAGATGGGTCTTACATGTAGGGGTTAATTGGGACAATGTACTTCTTAAGATTGAGGTACCATTTACCTTGCAATCCTATGTATATTTTATGTATCTCTAATAGTCTTAGAAAGTGTCCTTCAATTCCCCATGTTTAATTGGAAAATATTTTATAATTAATATTTCATACGAATATTGGTATTATTTTTTTATGCATTTATGAAGTAGGTGGAGTTAGTAGTGACAATTATGGAGTTGTTTTTTTAGCAAATTGTATAGCTTAGGCATTAGAAATTGAGTAGTGGAGCATCTTGCATCTTTTTAGTGATTCTCGTATGGGTTGATTGGTGATATTTGGATACCTATCTTGGAATATGGGTCATTATGGAGGAGTTACTAGTCAAAGATTCCATCTATTACTAGTAGGGAGTTTATTTTTTATTCATGGTTTATTGAATGTCCTCTTTATTTTGGATGTGGAAGATTTTTAATTTTACCATGGTTTGATGGTACATTATGTATGAGCAAATGATGACTCCCAACACCCTTTAGAACAATTTCTAGACCAAAATATCTTCCACAAGAGAGAAAATGGAAAGAATAGCTTACTATAACAATAGATGCAAGATTTCTAGATTGAATATGTGATGCAAGAGAATCCAAGGTGTACGAGCTATCTTGCATAAATATGTGATTTTTTTCTCTCAATAAGGGCTAATTAGCTTAAGTTTTCCAAGAGTTTTACAAGAATGACAATCAGGCTTTAAGCTACAATGTTTAGGTTTACATCTTGGTTTCATCTGACGTTCTATGCTTTAATGGACTAGCTTGTCATAATGACATGGTGACTTCGATGGAACCTTATCTCTTGTCCCTTCAACATTTTGAAGGCATTAGCAACAATAATGAATGGGCATGAAGAATTTACATCAGCGAGAGGCTTACATATCAGGGGGATGACATTTGATACCCCTTCGATAGCCCAACAAACTGTAAGGCATTCCATCAAATAGCATCAGGAAGACTCTGGGTTATTAGTAGGATGACCTTCAATGTCCCTTTGATGGAGCGATGAAGCATATCATGGTGATGACAGGGTTTCAACCTGACAAGTATGTTTCAGTGTGACATTAGGAGGAGTCCCTTCGATAGGCTGACAAAGTGATGACAACAAGGAACCTACATTTTGATAAAGCCTCATCGATGAGACTTTGGTGTATCAGAGAGAGAGGTTTTGAAGTCCCCTTGACATGGTGACGGCAGGAAGGTGGAAAAACACATGATTTGGTCAAAGGCGATGGATGGGCGAGTATGCTAGTGATGCATGGCATAAATTACTTGTTGATTCCACATTGTTATTATGGATCAACGTGACCATTGGAAAAATTAAATCAAACCTAAAGCCGATATTTGAAGTTACTGATAACGAGATAACGACCTGTGAGATCTCGATGATCATTGGATGACAGGGTGGTACTATAACAACATGGAGAGAAAGAATGTCAAGCAGTGAGGCTGAACTGAAGGAGGAGCATCGATATAAAAGAGTTAACCAGAGATTGATGATAAAAAAATGGGGATGCAGACTATGAGATAGTGAAGCAGAGATTGAATGCCCATTTTGCATATTTTATTGATTGTATCTGATGTTTGTAATCAAGCAGCCCATGTAATTATGTAACTTTTTTATTTATTTCAGTATTAATATAATATCACTATTCTCTTTTCATTTTTCTATGCAAACTTGTGTAGTGGTGGGAGTTCTAGTTTGTAAGGGGAATACCCTTCATCAAGTGGTATCAAAGTAGGTCATCTTGAGTCTGTAAATAGAGAGTCAAATGTGAGGAAGTTTGCAACAGGACCTATGAGTGTGGGTTGAGATCAAGATGCCTCCTAGAGTTTCCCAGCATGGTAGAGGTAGAGGTAGAGGTGCTGGAGGAAGAGATCCACCTATATATGAAATTAGATCCCTCATAAGGAAATTAGAAACCTTGCAAGAAGAGGTTTGTAGGAGGGAAGTTCATCGAGAAAGAAATGACAAGGAAGATGAAACTGAAGAGGAAATGGAAGAAGAACAAGATCAAATGGATCCTAGAGAAATGATATTGCTAAGGACAACATCCATTCTTGGAAACAAACCTAAAATGGAGGTTTCAACTTTCAGTGGAAGTCTAAATCTTGAGGATTTGATCGATTGGTTCAATGATATGGAGGAATTTTGAGTTTGAGGAGATTGTAGATCCTCACCAAATAAGGTATGCAAAGAAAAAGTTAAAAGGTCATGCAAGCATATGGTGGAAAGAGATCTAGCTTGAAAGAGGCAGAAAAGGGAAAGAGAATATTCTAGATGAGATAGAATGGTGAAAAAATTGAAGAAGCAATGTATTCTAGTTGACTATGAGTTAGACCTACTCAAGAAGATGCAAATCTTGAGACAAGGAACGAGGACGGTGAAAGAATACACAAAAAAAATTCATAAGGTCTTGATTCGAATAGGAAATTTGGAGGAAAATAATGAGAAAATTGCTCGTTATATTAACAAGTCGAAGCCTAGCATACATGAAGAATTGGCACTGGTAAGAATGACCACTATTGAGGATGCTTATCAGTTCACCTTAAAAGTTGAAGAATGATTGAAAAAAAGGTTTGAAAGAAAACAAAGAGGTGAAGGCCATGGTGGAAAATTGGTAGATAGCCATATGGAGGTCAAAGTGGAGATCAAAGGAAGGGTGAAGGATCCAATACCAGACAATACCAAAAAAGAGATGATTCATATCAACCTCATGATTAGAATAGTGGAGATCGAAGAGACAAAGGAAGATATGGACAAGGACCATGAAGAGGAAGATAGTATTAGATGCATAGAAGAATGATATAGGGCCTTTGAGTGCCCTCAACATCAAGGAAGGACAAATAGAATACTAGAAGGCACTGCTCGAGTTGCCCATATAGATGAAGACTTGTAGTCCTCACATTCTAAAGATGTTGAAAGGGGTGAGTCCCTTGTTGTCAGAAGAGCCTTGCTGAATGAGGAGAAGGAACCAGATCAAAGGAAGAATTTGTTCCACACTTGGTGTAAGTGTGAAGGTAAGGTTTGCAATGTTATCATTGATGGAGGTAGCACTAAAAATATTGTGTCATAAAAATGGTCACTAAGTTGTAGTTGGAGAGGAGAAGGCTTCCTAGTCCATATTGGATTGCATGGTTGCAGAATGACCAAAGGTCGTTGGTCAATGAGAAATGTCTGATAAAATTTAAGATTGGTGATTATAAGGATGATTTTTTGTGTGATATCATACCTATGGATTTTCTCACATGTTGTTAGGAAAACCATGACAGTTTGATCGGCAAGCGATGCATGATGGACATGCTAACACTTATTCATTGACAAAGGATGGTGGTCATCATAAGTTAAAGCCCCTGAAGGATGTAGGAGAAAAGGTATGTAGTAATGCCTGATTTTTTTTGGTTTATGGAAGAAAATTCCTAGAAGGTATGAGACATGAGCATATGTGTTTTGCATTAATCCCTCGAGTTGATAAAGAAGGTGATAGAGATATACCTATAGAAGTTTTAGATTTGTTGAAAGAGTTTCAGGGTATTATTTTTGATAGCATACCTAAAGGTTTTCCCCTAGTAAGGAAGATCAATCATCAGATGGATTTGATTCATGGAGCTAGTTTGCTGAATAAGGTAACCCACCAAATGACTCCAACAAAAAATGAAGAATTGAATAGACAAGTGCAAAAGCTGTTGCAAAATGGATTCATTAGGGAGAGTTTGATTCCATGTGAAGTACCTATAGTATTGGCACCTAAGAAGGATGGGGAACAATGGATGTGTAAAAATTATAGAGCCATTAACAAGATCACTATCAAGTATAGGTTTCCCTTGCCAAGGATGGATGACATCACAGATTGTTTGAGTGGGGCTGAATACTTCACAAAGATAGAACTGAAGAGTGGTTACCACTAGATCTGAATCAGAGAAGGAGATGAAAATAAGGCAGCTTTCAAAACCAAAGAAGGTTTGTATGAGTGGTTATTCATGCCTTTCGAGCTAACCAATGCACCGAGCACATTCATGCATTTCATGAACAAGGTATTGAAAGAGTTTTTGGGTAAGTTTGTTATTGTTTACTTGGATGAATTTTTTTATTTTTAGTAAGACATTGGAGGAGCATCCGATGCATATTTGAAATTTTTTTGAGAAGATGAGAGAGGAGAAGTTGTTAATCAACTTGAAGAAGTGAAGTTTTGTGAAACACGAGTTGGTATATCTGGGATTTGTGATCTCAACATAGGCTCTCAAGATGGATCTAGAGAAGGTGAAAGATATCATTGAATGGCCTACACCAAGGAGTGCTATTGAGGTAAGATCTTTTCATGGTCTAGCAAGTTTTTATAGGAATTTTATTAAAGGTTTCAATAGTATTTGTGCACCCCTAATGAACACAATGAGAGGAGATAGAAAAGAGTTCAAGTGGAGTATAGGAGTAGCAAAGAGTTTTGATTTTATGAAGAAGAAGGTTATGGAGCAACCTATTTTGGAACTTCCAGATTTTAACAAAGTATTTCAAGTAAACTATGATGCTAGTGGTAGCGCCATTGGAACTATTTTGAGTCAAGAAGGTAAACACATTGCCTACTTTAGTGAAAAGTTGAATGATGCAAAGAAAAGGTATTATGTTTATGATCAATAGTTCTACGCTATAGTTTAGGATTTGAAGAAATGGAGATATTACTTGTTTCCAAAGGAGTTTTTTTAATTTATTGATCATCAAGCTTTACAATATTTAAACAATCAAGGAAAGTTGAATCAAAGGTATTTGAAATGGGTTGAATTTTTGCAAAGTTACACATTTATTTTGAATCACAAGAGTGGAAGATCGAACAAAGTTACAAACGCCTTGAGCAAGAGGTAAAATTTGTTACTAGAAATGCATATTGAAGTAGTTGGGTTCAATGAACTCAAGAGTTTGTATCCAAAAGATCTCAATTTTGCAGAGGCTTGGAAAGATTGCATGGAGCCTATCATTCTAGATAGGAGGCACTAGTTGGATTTTACAATCCAAGATGGTATGTTGTTTCAGAGGAACTAGTTGTGCATTCCAAGGAGTTCCATGAGGGATAACTTGATCAAGGAGAAACATAGTGGTAGATTAGCTAGACATTTCAATCAGGATAAGACAATTGTTGTCATGAGTGAACATTACTATTAGTTGCAATTTTGCAACAAGACAAGAAGAAGTTTGTGCAGGGTTGCAAATTATGTCAAATGGTGAAAGGAACAAGTTAGAACACATGACTATATTTGCCATTACCTATACTAGAGAAGCCATGGGAGGACATCAACATGGATTTTTTTCTTGGTTTGTCGAGGACATAGTAAGGTGATGATTCTATCTTTGTAGTGGTTTGTAGTGGTAGACAAATTTTTGAACATGACACACTTCATTTTTGTGTCATAAGACCAATGATGTTGTTCATATTGTAGAATTATTTTTCAAAGAGGTGGTAAGACTACATGGTCTGACCAAGAGCATAGTTTCAAATCGAGATACCAACTTCATTGGGTATTTTTGGAGGACATTATAGAAGAAAATGAAGAATGATTTGAAGTTTAGTTTAACACATTATCCATACACTGATGGACAAATGAAGGTGGTGAATAGGAGTTTAGGTAACTTGTTGAGATGCTTAGTAGGTGACAATTCCAAGGGATGGGATTTGATTTTACCACATGTAGCATTTTATTACAATAATTTAGTCAATAGGAGCATTGGTAAATCACCATTCCAGATTGTGTATGGGAGTAGTCCTAGAACTAATTATAAATTGAGGAAGATGGATAAGGGAGATAATCATAGTGTTGAAGCTGAATATTTTGTTGAACATCTAAAGAATGTGCATGATGAGGTTAATAAGCATATCAATAAGATGAATTCATAGTATAAGGCTAAGGAAGATCAGATAAGAAGGTATAAGGAGTTCTAGGTAGGTGATGAAGTCATGGTTCATTTGCGTAAGGAGAGGTTTCTAGTTAACACATACAACAAGCTAAAGATGAAGAAGTTCAGACCATGCAAGATCTTGAAGAAGCATGATTTAGGAAATGCCTATGAGGTGGTATTGTTGAGTGAGATTCATGTTTCACCTGTGTTTAACATTTATGATTTGAAAAAATACCATGAAGGGGATAAGGAGAATTAATTGACAAAGGAATAGTGGATGATTCCAACACCTACTGTAGAAAGAGAAGAGATTGAAGAAATTTTGGATAGTCATGTGGGAAGAAGCACAAGGAACAGGTAGCATACAAAGTATTTGGTAAAATAGAGAGGAAGTCATGTTGAAGATTCAACATGGTTGTCTTAGTCAGAGGTTAGCCATCTTGGTTTTCCTCTAACTCTTGAGAAATGACAAGGTTACTTTTTAGTTTACCCTAAGTGTCTGATGTAGGAGCATCCAAGGTGTACAAGCTATCTTGCATCAATATGTAATTGTTTTCTCTCAAAAAGGGCTAATCAGCTTAAGTTTTCTAAGTATGATAGTCGGGCTTCAAGCTATAATGTTTAGGTTTACATATTGGTTTCATTGAATGTTCTATGTTTCAATGGACTAGCTTATTGGCATGACATGGTGAATTTGATGAGACCTTATCTCGTGTCCCTTCAAAATTCTAAAGGTGTTAGCAATAGTGAATTGGCATGAACAAGTTACATCGATGAGAGGCCTACATATTGGAAAGACTACATTTGATTCCCCTTCGACAACTTGACAAACCATATAGCATTTCGTCAAACAAAATTAGGAAGACTTTGGGTTATCAATAGGATGAACTTCAATGTCCCTCTAACAGAGCGATGAAGCATATCATGGTGATGATGGGGTTTCATCCTGACAAGAATTTTTTGGTGAGACGTTATAAGGAGTCCCTTCAATAGGCTGACAAAGTGATGCCAACAAGGAACCTACATTTCAATAAAGCCTCATCAGTGAAACTTGGTTGTATTGAAGATACAGGGTTTGAAGTATCCTCAACACGACGATGGTAGGAACATGGACAAAGGTGTTGGATGGACAAATACATTGGTGATGCATGGCATGAAATTACTTATTGATTCCACATCATTATTATGGATCAACGTGACCATTGGCCAAATGAAATAAAACCTGAAGCTAATGGTTGAAGTTACTGATAATGAGATAACAGCTTGTGATATCTCGATGATCATTGGAAAAAAAGGTGGTAGTAAGACAACATGGAGAGAAATAATCTCAAGTAATGAGGTCAGCCTAAAGGAGGAGTATCAACATAAAAGAGTTAACTAGATATTGACGACAAAAAAATGGGGATGCAAACTATGAGATAGTGAAGTAGAGATTGAATTCCCAATTTGCATATTTGATCAATTGTATCTAATGTTTGTAATCAAGCAGCCCATGTAATTATGTAACTTATTTTTTTCCATTTCAGTATTAATAAAATATCATTGTTCTCTTTGCATTTTTCTATGAAAACTTGTGTAGTAGTGGGAGTTCTTTTCTATAAGGGGAGTACCCTTCATCAATATGTGATATACATATGATTCCTTTCTTATAAAGGTAAGTTGTGAGATAAGATTAGACAAGATATTGACATGTGTCAATCCTATACAATAAGACAACTACCTCAAAAAATATTAAATGACTTAGGATACAAGAATTTTTAAAAAATACAACTAGATAAGATATGATAAGATCTTATCTAGACAACTAAGACTTCTAGAAAACACACCTAAGTAAACTTAACATGTAAATAGGACCCACTGATAAACTAGTTAGGTAAAACAACTATTTACAAAAATACCCCCTTAAGTGCAACTTAGGGAGTAGATTATTATGCAATTGATGTAAATATGGGTCCCATATATGAGGCCATGATAGGTACCCATGTACATATGTAATGCAATCTCTCATAAATGGAGAAAAGGAGAAAACCCAGTGGTACAAAACTCCCCTCCATAAGAGAGATAATAAATAAACAAGATAATATATGGAGGACTCAATGATACCCCCAATGACTACATACACCATGTATATACAATCAATGAACCCCCATATGAGGGAAAGAGAGAGACAAAATATCCCTCACAATGTTTAATCTCCTGCAAAAGTGCCAAGTCTTTGAAGACAAAACATGATCCAATTCCTACAAAAAGTGTTTCTCCCCTTGGGAAGAAGATAAAACAAGTATAAATGTAGGAATGCTTCCCATTATATATAGGAATTGGTAGGAAGATGAATCCAAATGCATAAATATTATGTCTCTAAAATCTACTCTTGTGTTTCTAAGTTCTTGGTAGATGATGATGATGTCACAATCTAATTAGGTAGATCCCAATCATAAAAAAAAAATTAAAAAAAATGAATAAATGGAAACTAATCTTGAGCTAACTCAGAAGACAAATATGAAGTGACAATATTTGTACCAAGACCATAATAAAATAGGAGAGATAAACCCTCAAATTGGTCTTCCAAATCTAAAATGTGAGACTCTAGAAACAAAGATTTAATGTATGATAAATAGGAATTCCAATCTATAAGACAATGGTATACTTGTTGCAATGAATCAATGGAACTTCTCAATGAATCACCAACAAAATATGAATGTGTAATCTCAATTAGAGAAGTAGGAGCTACAAGAAAAGTCTTTGGATCATCATGATGCTCAAGTTCTGCATCATATTCAAACTCCTCCAAGGTCACATCATCAAAGGGAAAATTTTCAACACCATCAACTTGAATGAGGAAATCTGATGCATGATCATATGTGAATGAAGGATTACATGGATCTCCAAAAATATCACAAATATTGGTCCAAACTATGCATGGGCATGATATTCTTAAAATATGATGGTAGGTCTCTTTGAAGATGCTTACACTAAAACTAGAACCAATCAATTTTAACATGAGTTGTAAATTTTAATGAAGTTTCATGTCAATTTGATTTCAAATATTGATGTACACTTGCCTGCCACATTGAGTTTAAATTAGTAAAAAAAGGTTTCATTTTGCTTTCAGAGTAAAAAATTAAAAATTACATCACTCAGATTCACCCCCCCTCTCAGAGTGAATCCACTTCCAACATGCTTTTATGGTGATTTTCCTTCTAGGATCAATAGCATTTTTAGAATATCTTAATGCACAAACAAGATTGAGAGTGCAGATATTTAGGCCTACTCCTCCATCTATAAGGACACGTTTGACGTGATGTTTATGGATTAGTACTTCGATGTGGAGAGCAACGTTATATGGATGGGTGGTGGATGCATCATCATGTTCAAATAATGATAAGCAATGAGGTGCAGTCAAATGTCCCACCATAGCTTGAAATGTATAGACTTCCAGATTGTTTGGTACTGTGGTGGCAACTAAAGCTTATTCCAAGATTTCTTTGTGGGCTGGTGAAATCTTGAGAAGTTCCAATATGGATATTTGAGCGGGTATCTTTTGTAACCAATCAATGATGTTATATTGAGTTACAGGAAAAATATTCATTTTGGACGTGGAAGGGGTAGCTCCTTTCAATGTTACCCTAGCTTTTCCTCTTGTAATCGCATTGATAGGTGTATTGTCTTGATAATTTGTGATTTTGATGATGTTAAGTTGATTGTCATTCATGTCAACGTTAGTGCTCAAATTTCTAGGTACAAGGTCATTGATTTGATGTGAGATGGTGTCATCATTGTGTTGGGTTTTAGTAGTGGCATCCTTCCCTTGGCTTCCTATTTCACTGTCTTGGATGGAATTCTCAACCATCTCAATACAATGAATGTTAGAATCATAAACATAGCTTATATTCTTGCCTTTGGTATTTGATGTAGAGGACTCTCCCTGTTCATAATTGGGTAAAGGGTTCTTGAACACTCCCTGATCACTATTTGTTAGGGGTCCTTCAATGTGTACCTTTTTGTTATCAATGAGATCTTGGATTGCATGTTTTAATTGCCAACAATATTTTGTCATATGACCCTTGTTTTGATGATAATCACAGTAATGGACATCGTTCCACCAAAAAGGTTTGACTTGTGGATCCTAGTTTCGTGCTTCTAGCACTGTGATAAGCTTAGCCTCAGTAAGTTCCTTTAAGGAAGAATCTAAGGATTGTCCCAATGGTGTTAATTTCTGTCGATTTGAAGGTTTTGGAAACGGTGTTGCTTTAGTCCCCAAATTAGTCTGATTGTTGTTTTGGTTAACATTTGGAGTGTTGGGAGGATTGTTGGTCTAATTAGTCTTGGTGGCAGCTATTGTTAGGTTAAATATAGGTTTGGTAATTTGATTTTCAGTTATGACCTCATTGGTACCCACATTCTTTTTTCATTGCCAAAATTTAGGTTTGTCCCCACTCTTGTAGTTGTTAGAGGAAGTGGATGAGTTGTTTTCATTGTATACTTTAATGAACCCTCTTTTCACTAAGGCCTCTTCAATTTTAATTCCATTTTAATCAATTTTTTGAAGGTAGAGGAACATCGTAATTCCAATCTATAACTCATCTCATCGTTTAGGTTGTTAATGAAAATTTCTATCTTTTCCTTTTCGGGAACGGGATTAGAATACCTTGCGAATAATCTCCTCCATTTTTGCAACAAAATGAGGAAGGACTCACCCTTTTTTTGTTTCAAGTTGTAAAGGTATTTCATGGTGATATCATGTTGGATGTTGTAAGAGTATTGAATGAGAAATCTATTAACCAATTATTCAAATGTGTTGATAGGGGGTGTAATCTTTGAAAACCATTCAAGGCATGTCCCTCCTAGAATTCGTGGAAATAGTCTCATCAAATAAGTTTCCTCATGCGCAAATTCTAGACTCATAGTTCAGAATTCCCTTACGTGATCTAATGGATCAGTTGTACCATTGTATTTATCATAATTTGGAAATTCACCATGTTTATGGAAAGGAATCATGTTGATGGATG
This sequence comes from Sequoia sempervirens, assembly GCA_007258455.2. Classification (NCBI taxonomy): domain Eukaryota; kingdom Viridiplantae; phylum Streptophyta; class Pinopsida; order Cupressales; family Cupressaceae; genus Sequoia; species Sequoia sempervirens. Next base: position 109,136,428 of record VDFB02047397.1, on the reverse strand, counting down.
GATTTAAGGGATAAGGAAAATGTCCTCGATCAAGTATCATTTTGAAGTTCCCCTTTGCATATCTAGAACTTTTTGTTGAAGGTTCTTCATTTGGTGAGTTAAAGTAACCATTTGTTTTGTTTCCTTTTTAGGCTTTTGGAGAGGTGCTTTTAAGATGTTGATATAAAAATTAGGGGGAAGTTTGACTCCTTGATTGGCTAACATCAATAGGTATTTTTCCCCATCTCTTTCAAAAATATTTTCCAAAAAATTATGGAAGTTGGGGTCTTGTTCCACTTGTCAGATATCCTCATCATTTATTTCTTCCCCTTGAGTGTTGTGTTGTCTAGGAATAGGGATTTATTCTGTATCAACCATGTTGCTAGGGATCTCACTATTTTGAGGTTCAATGTTGGGAGTTTTGATATCGAATGCTTCACTACTCGAACTTCCTATGTTTTATGTTTCAAAGTTGGGTGTTCCAAGTTCCTTGTCCTTGAGTCCTCTTTTGTGATCTCATTTGGATGGGGATACAAGTGTTATGATTTAGACTAAGCTTTGATCTAAGTTTGAAATAGTGCCAAGGATTACAACTAAGTCAAATAAAATGACAAATTCTATTGATTAGACAAAGTTTGATTTGATTGCATGACATAGTTTTGTGATTAAAGGATGACAAATATTGAAGATGAAACTAGGTTGTACAAGCAAAGATGTGATGGATATTGATGATTTAGGAAACTTGAAATGTTTAGATCTAGGTCTATTTGAAAAGTTCCAATTGTATAGGTCCGTTTTGACAATGTTGGGACTTCTAAGGTATCTAAGGAATGATCTTGGACTTCAATTTTTGATTCAATATGTGTAATTAAGGTACTCAAAACATTGGAAAAGTCTTGGATTTTGACAATAGTACATCATGTATAATTCTAGATTGTTTTTGCAAGCTCTCCTGTAGAAATTGAAGGTTAACCTTTCTCTAAAGTCGTAGAGCATAGAAAAATATTTTTGATGTTGTTTTGGACTAAGAGGTTTGATCTTTGGTTTTCTAATCTTGACCTTTCATGAAATCATCGTGTAAACCACATATTCTGACTCTGTTTTGCCTAAGGAAAGATTGAACATTGTTGAAATGACTAATTTTCTGAAGATGGATGGCCCTAAGTTACTGACTTGTCTACCTCAATGAATGTAGTTTTGAATCTCATGGGGGATAATCCATGTGGTGAGAGTCCCTTTCGATCCATCTTGTCAGAATTATCCTCATGATACTTGAACTTTCCTCAAGTATCCACATTTATCCTAGTTGGAAGTCTCTTGGCTTTAGCGTGTTACTAGTTGGGTCGTTCCCTTGGGTGATTACTTTTTCCCACAAGGTAGGCCCTCTAGGATAAAAAAAGCAAGAAAGTATACCCATAGTTCGATCGATCTTTATTTTGCATGAATAAAGAGAACTCATGCCATATACTCCACTTACACTCACACATAAACAAGAATGGGTCTAGCTTTTTGGATCACCCAATTAAGGGGAGAGTATATGCCTACCATCCATCACATACAAAAGACATGGTGTTCATTAACCCGTTAATTAAGCTATGTTACTAGCTTAACCAAAAGGAAACATGATATTTGTTAACCTTTTAATTAAGCTAAATTCCTATCATAACCAAAAGGAAAACAAGTGAATAACGTACAACTCATGCAATGTGTTAGTAGTTTATGTTTTGAGTTTTTGACAACAAATTTTGGGAAAACCTGCAAATGTACAACATAGAATGCGAGTTTCTGATTTGGTAACAAACTGCAAGAGGCACCAAAACATAGACAAGAGGAGCCAAAATAGAGATAAGAGGCACCAAAATAGAGACAAAAAGATCAAAAATAGAGTTAGACAAGACAAAACTCCCTGAAACAATTTGCAAGAGGCACCAAAACAGGTGTAAGAGGCACCAAAACTCCCAAAAAAGTGCAGTAGGGTCCCAGAATAGGTGAAAATGGTCTCAGAACAAGTTGCAAGAGGCACCAAACCTCTCAAAGTGGCCCAGAATGGTCCCAGAACAGGTGAAAATAGTCTCAAAAAAAATTGCAAGAGGCACCAAAATGCAAGCAAGAGGCGCCAAAATAGGTGCAAGAGGCACCAAAACTCTAAAAGTGGCCCAAAATGGTCTTAGAATAGGTGGAAACAATCTCAGAACAAGTTGCAAGAGGCACCAAAATAGGTACAAGAGGTGCCAAAACTCTCAGAACAAGACAAAATGGTCTCAAAACAACTGAAAATGGTCTATGAACTGCTTGCAAGAGGTGCCAAAATAGATACAAGAGGTGACAAAACTCTAAAAAATAGCTTAGAATTTCCTCCAAACCGGTGCAAAACGTTCCCAAGTTATAAACCTTGAACCTACAATCGTGAAACCATAATAAAAGTTAGCAATAAGTGAGGCAAAGGCCCCATGGTGGGTGCCATTTTGTGCGTGTGTCGAATGTGGATAGGATTCTAATTTCAACACAAACCTTAATGAGACAGTTTACATTCAAAGTTTGAAGCAAGTAAAACTAATCTATTCGTAATATAATCAAACCTTTCAAATACATATCATTGTCCTCTATTTCTAGGGATTTATTAAACCGTTTGGCCCTCAGATTTCTATGGGCACAAAGGTTGTTAAAATGACTACCTAGAAAACGATATTTGATGCTTAATATGCAAGCTAAGATGATTTTTGTGTGCAAATGTGTGCTGGAATGATTAGTGGTATGCTTCTAAATGAAACAAAACAATGGAAAGGATAATGGATGCAAAGATAAACCAAGGATGATGTTGATGACGAATGAACAAGTGGAGATGAGTGAGATGATATGAAACTAAAATGAACTATCCATGATTATGCATATTCTAAAAAAAAAACATAAAACAAACTAACCTAAAATGTAACTATGATGCAATGGGGATGATAAAATGTAACTATGAAGCAGTAATTAATCTAAGATGAAGTCACAAAGTAACACATGATATGAAAACTAAGTATAAGACTCCATGAAAGCTCCAAGCTCCTACAAAAAACCTGCATGGTAACAATACTCAAAGTGTGGATGAAAATGGCATTATAACACTTTTCCAATTTGTATCTCAAAATATAATTATAACATTACTCAAAAAGGTGGATGATAAATTCTAAGGCAAGAGGGTGTATTTATAGGGTTTCTCAAGCATTTTGTGAGGTGGCACCCATCAACAGTCTAGATTCAAGGAGAAATAATAGACGTTAGAGATGAAAGGAATCGGGATATCTATGTGACTATTTCTATTCATGTCTCTCCCACTTTATTCCTCTATATCTCTATCTCTATCTCTATCTTTATATGTCTATATCTATCTCTTTTTTAATTTCTCTATATCTCTTTTTCTCTATCTTTATCTTTGTTTATCGCTTGTATCCTTTTGTATCTCCCTCCCCCTCTCTCTATCCCTCCATTTTTATTTTTGTTTCTCTCTCTAATTCTTCATCTCTCTCTTTCTTCCTCTCCTTTTTGTAATGAATCGTTAGTTAGGACCAAGTCCAAACCTGACCAAATAACTTTCTTTTATAAACAACAACCAATAATGCTAACAATGTGACAATAACATGTCACAACTGCACACCATGTGCACAAACAAGTGTCATAAGAACACAATGACACTACAAAACAACTGCACAAGACCACACCATTGCATAAGCAAGGTGATAACAACGGAAGACTTAACAACATGGAACAACTCATAATGAGGAAGCACTAGGAGAAAGATTGAAATCTCTACAACGAGTGACTAAAATCCATATTAGCGCTCTCTCACAAGACTACAAGAGGATGGGATGAGGGAATCATTGACCTCCAACTCATATCCAACCAAACTAACCAATATAAGGTCAAGTGACTACACATGAAGAGGATCACTAGATCAACTTCTAGCTAACGATCTTTGATCATAGCTCTAAGATGTACAACTAGAAGATTAATGGTTCTACAACATGAACTAACTCTATAAGACAACACTAACACTCTAGGAAAGGTCTACTAGGATTCTCCACCCCAAAAATACTTTACAAGCCTTCGTAAGACCTTCCTAGACAAAACAAGATGTCACAAGAGAGGTCTAACGTCTTACAAGATGTGATCAAAGTTCACCAAACTCCTACTAGAACCTCCAAGACACGCTTAAACACTCACAACACAAGAGTTGAATAACACAAGGTTCAAAATTCATTTTAAATCTCAAATGAGATTCTTATATTCATTCATCCATTATGCAACAATTAGAATGGGAAAGACAACAATAATCAAGTGCTCGACACCCACACAGAGTCACCAAATCTAGTCTAATCAAAGCATACAACTATTCTCAATATCATTTGATTACAATACCCTTCACGAGGAGGTCCAATAACAATATTACAATTTACAAGCTTAGGACTCAAGGCCCTTGAATTATACATTTATAACATTTACACTAATAAGAAAGCATGAAGAGGAGACATGAAAGCATGAAAGGAGGAGTACAAACTCAAAGTAGATCCACCATGCCAAGATCTTTGGTCCCTCGCAGTGGTTTGCAACACTACTCAACCATGTGGAACCCATAGGTCCACCCCCCTGTGATCATGGATATAGTCACACAACCCAAACACTCAAGCAAGGTTCAAGCACAAAGGTGTAGGCTTACACACACGCCAATCATAATGAATACACTTCATTCAAGATAAAGGATAGGCATCCCAATTAGGGGAAACTAACATATATGTCAATGCAACTCAATTCACACAAGGGAGAAGAGTAGAATTCATGAAACTACATAATGAATTTAATGCATTAAACATAAAGTAAGAGAACATTCCACACATGGAATACATGGCATACAAGCCTACTCACACATGGAAACCACATGCCACACACATCAATCATAAGAAGAATCAAATGAAGTATAAGCCATTACAATTGATATACCAATCAATCATAGGAGGATTTAAATGACATACAGTCCATTACACATGACATGAACATAGTATTCAAAATCAACACCAAAAGAGGAAGGAACATACATCTTCCAGGTGCTACTCAAAATAAGATCTAGATGCTAGAGTGCAAGCATAGAGAGAGTCATAATGTGTGCCCAAAGGGATGGCATCAGATAAATTTGAATCCTTTCATACAAACAAGAATGCACCACTACACAATTCCCACACTCCATAAGCAGGCATGTCTTCCCAAACATCCTCAGCCTATAAGAGCACTATAGTCATGCAGGGGTATCCAATAAACCATGTATGACCTCCATGACTCACTCTATTACCTATTCCTAGGGTTCATATCATTCTATATGAACAAGGAAATATAGTCAAACAATAATGCAACTCACAATGAAATTCACATCTGAAAATACAAGGCATTCACACTTCTTGTGACACTATTCACATTTTTACACTAAAATAGAAAATTGAGAATTTGAACAAGCAAATGGATCCAAAACAATCACATTCAAAGAATTCATAATATGAAATAATATTCTCAAAAATCCACTTTTAAGCAAAGTCCAATTTTCACAAATATCTAGGTTCCATCATTGATGAAGGTTAAAAAAGCTTAAATTTTCAAAATTCAAAAATAAAAAATGTAAGAATACCCTTTTGACCCAAAAGTTCCCATAAACATACTTTTAACATAAAAACACCAATTTGAGCCTCCAAAATTAAAATTTGGGCATTGTAACCCTGTATTTGGAAAAATTCTCAAAAATTACTCAAAATAAATTCTACACTATCAATTTGATTCAAATAAAATACATGGAAGGATCCTAACATATTACCAATGTAATTAGAATATTCAAACCATTTAAAATCAATTAAATGTGAATAAATGATAAAATACCTCCATTCTCAAGCAAGAAATTCAAATGAGAGGATGTTTGCACACAAGCAACAAGAGCACATGAGATCGCAACCATCACTTCCTTTCACCATTCCTATCCAAATGCAACTAATCCCATGCAATTTCATGCCCAATTGCTCCCACAATGAACAAATCAATTTTCCTTCAAAAAGAGGGTTTTTAAAATGAATTCTATTATCCGTTTTAAAACTCATTTTCAGATTTCACTTTTTAAAAATGCAATATTAAGTATTACCTTTTAAAATATATTATTTGATATCATTTCCTTCTTTTCCAATTTATAATTTAAACATTCAATTTATAGCATAAATCAACATTTAGTATTAAAATCACAATTTAGGTCTTTATAAGCGTAATTTAAAATTAAATAATAAAATAATGCTTATAATTTCCTAGATGAACATAATCACACAAATTATGCGATTACAGTCAAACTGAATATACATAAGCCTAATTAACCCCCCTTTTTTTAAATATTAAATTCCCCCATTTAATCATAAATTGCATTTCATATATTAAAAAAATACAAAAAAATGCAATTTAACTCAAAAGCTTAGATACTCTTCATAGGTCAACCACATAGGGGATTAAGGTTTTCTAAATGTTACCAATCATGATACATCCATGGTTTGCACTATTTAGTCAAAGACAAGTCATACTCAACAAGGTATGACAATAAGGGTTTAGGTCAAGGGTTGGCCAATGTGTTATCTCCTGTTAACCACCATCAGGGAAGGCACACTCAGACCTATGGAGTCAAGTGGAGTCGATAACTGGTACTTGTAAACATACACACATAATGGTGTACCTATGCATATACATATATACATACAAAGCACATACTACATCCTGACAACATTTAACTACCATATATATCAATTAATTGTATTAGCATAGCTAATCATTATAACCTTTCACTTAATCAACAATTTCTAATCTCATTATGATAACATTAAATATTTAGAGTACCAAATCAAAATCAAAATGCTATCTTACCCATGCTGGGGTTAGAGAGATGTTATACTTTTTCTCATTTTCTTCCCCTCTTTTTCTCTCTTCTTTTCTTTCTCTTTTTTCTCTCTTTCCTCTACATATTTTATCTCCATCTCCCTCTCCCTCTCCCTTCACTCTTACTCTTTCTTTACTCTCTTTCTCTCTCTATCTATTTTCCTCAAGTGTGCAATGGGTACACAAAAGATATTTTAAAGTTTAATTATCAACTATCCTTAATCAAATTACATGCTACCCTAACCATAACTCCCTAAGGACATGCTATCCTTGGATTGCTAGTATGAAATGATGAACTAAAAGTTAGCTTCTCTCTTGAACTCTATAACTTTTAATTTAGATTTTTAAGTTTGAAATTTATCTTATTATATAAATTAAAATAGAAATTTAAAATATAATTGTTCTACAATAATTAAAATTTTAATAAAATAAAAAATTATAATTAAATTAATTCTAATAATTTTAATTATTATTTTATAAATTCATAAAGACATAAATAATAATAATGATAATAATTTAATAATAATCAAACTTAAATCTAAATTAAAAATTAAAATATGATAAATTAAATGTAAATTCAAAATATATCAAAATTTAAACATTAATAAATAAAGTAATTTTTAAAAATTAATAATATATAATAAACTTATTAAGTTAATATATGATTAAATAAAAAATTAAAACTAATTTTTTAATTTACTAAAATTGAAATATTAATAAAATACGTAACTCAAAAAGTATAATTCATATATTACCAACAATATTAACATTAATTGAAAGATTAAATCAACATTAAAAATAGAAATTATTGTAAAATGGAAGTAAATATTGTTAAATTATTAAAAAATTAAAAGTTAAAAAAGATATTTCAAATAAAATATTAAAAAAATAAAAATAAACTATATTGCAATTGTTAAAGCTAAACTCTTTTTAAAAAAAAAATAAAAATAAAAAATTATTATAAGGTATGTGTTAGAGAGGGGTAAACTAAGCCATTTGGGGTCCCTTTAACTCTTGAATGAGTTTGTGAGCTAATTGAAACATCTATTTTCTCTCTCATTCCCTTAATAAATGTGCCATTATGAATTCCCATCATCAAAAAATTAACCCGTATTAGCCACCTATGTAATCTTTTTCGCTCATCAATGTTATGTGTGGAAGTAAATATTGTTAAATGAATTTGAGGAGTATCATTATATCCACATTTTTCAATAGGTTGGCATGTAATAATGCAACTAGATAAAATCATTTTGGTCGATGCAAGGTACTGGTAAAGCAAATATCTTATGCGGTTTTTTGTTTGCAATTGGACATTGTGTTATAGTTTCCAAAGACCCTAGATTTTTTATAGGGAAAAGCAAGAAAGTATACAATGAATGAAAAATGTCACCCTACATGGGGATTTTTAGAAAATTATAGTGTGGATAACTATGCCTTAAAAAGTTGAAAGCCATATTATTTTTTTATAAAAGAAAATCACAATGAAAAAATTTATGGAATTGTGTGTATGTGAAAGTTGCAATTGCTAGGGGTAAAAATATCTAAAAAAGGTGCAAGGAAATTTTTGAATGCATGTGCAAATTTGGGTTTCAATTTTTGTATGTTTGTAAAATATTTTGGTTAGCTTTGGTCATGTGATATGTAATAATACTCTGTTGAAACTTTTTGGTAATATTTTGCTTAGGATAATAAATGCTAGCGAGTCATTTGTTAGTATTAAGTATTGAGTTTTTATAAAAGAATTTTGTAATAAAAGCAATATATGGTATCATGTATGGTATCATGTGTATGTGAAAGTTTCAAATTGTTGGGGGTAAAATTCCCTAAAAAAGGCACAAGGAAATTTTTGAATGTATGTATTAGGGTTTCCGTCTTTGTATGAATGTAAAATATTATGATTAGTTTTGGTCATGTGACAAGTTTTTGAAATCATAATTTAGCACAACAAGCTAATGATTAAAAGAATGGAAGATGAAATAAAAAAACCTTGTTTGGGGATTTTCAAATATAGTGAGAAAAAACTAGAGTCTCAAGTCTTGCTTTCCTTTTTACATTTGGGAACTTGATATCATTCATGAAACCCTAGTTTTAGGAAAGGGGGGTCAAGATAAAGAAACCTAATGTGGGGAAAAACAAAATGTTGTAGAGAGTAACCTTTAAGCCTAGAAAGTTTAAAGCCTTGTAATCCATACAAAAGGATAATAAATATTATGTTTTAATAGGGGAAAATGCCCAAAAAAACTCAAGTAGTCTATGTATGAAAGGTTTTCCCCAATGATGGGGAAGGAAAAATTGGATGATCGAATACTAGCTACATAGTAACAACATTTTATTTTAACTATAATATTTTGGTTAGGAGAATAGATGATGGTGAGTATGAAAACCTTTCCTTTGTATTTGGAGATTTTGATCAAGTGATAGGATTTGGAAATCTAAATTCAACATGCTAGGGTAAAAGTAAATGATGGAAGAACAAATATTCAATGATTTTCAATTGCAGTGATATATGTAAAGGCCAACCATTTTGTAAAGAATAATGGTTTAAATAGATTTCATAGAGGATATGAAAATCAAAGAAAAGGATCCTAAGATAATAGTTGCAAAGGGTAAAATGTTCCACAAACATAACAATAAGCCATGGTGAAGGGTAGAACCCTACTCTGGGAAGAACCAAATGTGGCTTGAAGATGCAATTGTCTTCTTAAAACTAGGCATACTTGAATTTATAAAAATTGTACTAGTGACAACAATCTTGAGGTTGGAATTTTATGAAAAGAATTGAATGTTGGATTAAATAATTTTAGTTCAAGAGCCCTAGTTAAAGACACAATATATTTGATATGTCACTTGAGGTTTGAAACCAAGTACCAACAACTTCTTATGCAATACTGATTTAAGTTGACTGGGTGTCTTTATTTATCTATATGATGGGCCAATTGAGATCCTACAGGCTTAGGAGTTTGTTAATTACCACTTTTTTAGTTGTTCTAGCTTATAATACCTTTTAGGCTTTGGGTTGTTCCATTGATTGTTACTTTTTCCTTTCTATTTTTCTTATCATTTTGGAAGTGTACATTCATTCCTAGTTGTCCCTTTACCAATCCTTTATCAGAAAACTTTCCAATCCCTCCCACTTCTTAAGGTTTGAGTCCATTATAAGTTCTTTATCTTTCTTTAACCCTAAATTGGCCAAGAGATTGACTATACCATTTTCTTCTCTATAAATATGTGAAATTGTGAAATCACCCATTTCCTTAAAATATTCTCAAATCTTCAAAACCCATCTTTTTAATTACCAAAAAAGAAACTTATTAAAAAGGTAAAAAGTCTATTAGTAATTTGCTGATTTATTTAATTCAACTTATATATATAAATAATTATATTTATTAAAAAAATATTATTCTTTGCATAATATCATTGTTAAAAATTAAATAATAATATTATGTTAAACTTCCATATTATATATAATAAAATCAATTATTTATTTTATATATATGATATAATAATTATTAAAGTAAATTTAAGCATATAATTTACTATTTATATAGAGACAGGAGAGGAATAAAGGAGAGAGAGAGATAAATATAACTTAAAAAATATAGAGAGGGTGAGAGAGAGAGATAAATATACAGAGGGAGAGATGGAAGGAAAAAGAAAGATTGGGAGAGAGAAACAATTAAAGAGGGGGAGATGGAGAGAGAAAGATAAAAATATAGGAAGTGATATATAGATAGAGGTAGAGAGGGATATAGAGAGAGTCAGAGTAGGTGAGGAGGGAGAGAGAAAGAGATGGGAAGATAGAGATAGAGGAGGCAAGAGTGAGTTAAAGGAGGTGATAGAGACAAGTAATAGAGAGGGAGAGAGAGATAGAGACGGGGAGAGATATAGAGATAGAGATAGGTAGAGAGAAACAAGGAGTGTACAAATATATCAAAATCCAAATATTAATAAACATAATAATTTTAAAAAATTAATAATAAACAATAAATTTATTAAGTTAAAAAAGATTAAATAAAAATCTAATATTAATTTTTTGATTTATTAAAATTGAAATATTAATAAAATATGTAACTCAAAATATAATTAGTATATTACCAACAATTTGACATTAATTGAAAGATAAACTTAATATTAGAAAAAAAAAATTATTATAAAATAAGGTAAATATAGTTAAATAAATTAAATTTTAAAAATTAAAACCAAATAAATTATTAAAAATAAAACTAAACTATAAATTTAAATTGTTAAAAGGTAAATTTTAACCTGTACATTAAAAATTATAAGTAACACCCAAAAAAGTTTAAGAAAATTAAATCTATCAAAATGATGAAAAGTTTATTAATAATTTATTGATTTATTTAATTCGAAGTTTTTGTTTTCCTTTGGTAAATGCAAATCAGAATCAATTGCGAAATTCAAAGAAAAATACTCTGCAATTACTAATCAGAATCGTATCACATTTCTGCTCAAATGCTTGTTTGAAAGCATCATATTTACAAGTATAATATCAATATATAAATTGCAACGTAAAATTAGAAATTTCTCTTCTAAGTTTCCCTTCCCCCAAAAGGGAGCTTTCTTTATCAAGATGTACACATGCAAGCAAATGCACCATTAAAATTTACAGCCTGACAAAACTTCAACTGCAATGAGTGTTTGATTGACAAAAATAACTATATTTCTAGCGTGCTGGCCCATTATCCTATTTTATGTAAATCAACAATTCTTGAGCATTTACAATTGGAACGCCAAAACCATTAATTCTCTGGTTCCTGCAGTAGCTTGCAACCCCAATCAAACGGTAGGTTCAAGTCGATATAATTTTTGTTGCAGCAATCTATCCAAATTTTGTAAATACCTTCCCAATCAGCAAAAGGGAGGGTTTCGACCACATTACTCACTCGCCTGCAAAGCTGGGTCTTCAACGCATCATCCTGCTTGATGTCGCCATTAAATGAAGTGTGAATCAATTGTCCCATTACTGGTAACCATGTTGTAAGAAAACCAACACGAAGTTTTCGTTCAACAATTATCTTCCCGTTTGCCAGAGCCTCCAAACACCCAAACAGAATAGGCCTCATAGTTTCTCTGTACATTCCAATGGATCGTGTGATGTCTGTGAAAATTATATTGCAGTTACTGATTATTAATCTCCTATCTAATACATAGATTATTGGACTCTGAAAATTAATTCTCAGCAAATATCGAAAAATAACACAACTGCAACTTCACCAATAAAAACTCACAAGAATAGAGAAGAAAACATTCACAATAATGAACACAATATTTTTGGACAAATTGTCCGTGGAAAAACCCCGAAGGGAAGACCACTACTGCAGATGAGGAATTATATTAAACTTCAGCAAATTAAGGGAATACAAAATTGCTTGCCTCTTACTGGCAGAGCTCGATAATATTCTTTCTCCGGAAATTCTTCCCTCAATTTCTCCTGCTGAAATTCCACAGCTGCTATCCCTAACGCTATCACTGCGCCCTTGCTAACACTGCAAGACTATTTGCTCTCACTGCAATTCTACTTGCTATCACTGCAAGTCTACTTGTTGTTGTGTTCTCCAATTGCCCATTGATCCCCTTTTATACTTTTCTCATTGGAAAACCAATGGCCATGATTTAATCTCAATCAATGGCTAAGATTAAATAGACTCTAAAAACCCTAACTAACTGGATTCTAGAAGTCTCTAGGAGAATCAATTTATTTAATTACATAATTATCTAGACAACTCAGCCCTTTTCTGGAGGTTTCTAGAAAATAATTAAATAATTAAATGACACTTCTAGACAATGGAGACACCTATCCAAGCTACATAAATTAACACTCCCTCTTAGCGAGGAAGGTGTTCTGCATGACACCCAACTTATCTCTGAAGAAGATGAATTTCGCCTTCCCCAATGCCTTAGTCAAAATGTCTGCTACCTGCTGATCTGTAGGTATATACTGTAGCTGAACAATCCCGCGCTGTACACAATCTCTGATGAAATGATATCTGATGTCTATATGCTTAGACCTATCATGAAACACCAGATTCTCAGTCAACTTGATGCAACTCTGATTGTCGCAGTGTATCACTGTAGTCTCAACCCTCTGACCAAACAAGGCCACCAGCAACTTCCGAAGCCATATCGCCTCACACGTCGCCATGCTAGTCACAGGAGCCTCTCGGCTTCGCACTCAAAGCCACACTCGCTTCCCCGGCCGTACTGTAAGAGACAACTCCTGATCCCAAGCTAAAGTAACACCCTGAAGTGCTTTTCCTGTCTGTTGTACTGCCTGCCCAATCTGCGTCAGTATAGCCTATCAACCTGATACCATCACCTCGAGTATATTTGATTCCATACTCGATTGTACCACGCAAATACCGCAACACATGCTTTGCCGCTGTCCAATGCACTCTCTTCGGCTCCACCATGAACTGACTAAGAGAGTTTACTGCAAAGGATATATCTGGCCTGGTGTTGACCAAATACATGAGAGACCCAATCAACTGTCTGTATAAGGTGGGGTCTACATCCTTTTCTCTAGATGAGTCTACCTTCTTCCAATTCATGATCATAAGAGTAGACATGGCTCTGCAATCCTCCATCTCGAACCTCCTCAAGATTTCGATGCAGTATTTCTCTTGTCCAAGGAAAATCTCTCCATCTGTCTGCCATACCTCCATGCCTAGAAAGTAGTGCATAAGCCCCAAATCCTTCATCTCGAACTCTGCTGCAAGGTCCCTCTTGCTTTCCTCTATGAGCCCTAGTGAACCTGTTAAAAACAAGTCATCCACATAAAGAATAAGAATGAGAACCTCACCCCCAACCACCAAGTAGTAGAGGTTAGCATCCGCTTCACTCTTCACAAAGCCCATTCCCCGCAAGTATCTATCAATGCGCTCATACCACGCCTCGAGCCCCGCTGAGTCCGCATAAAGTTTCACCTACACATCGGTTTCATCACAGCTACAAAGCCCTCTGGTTGTTCTATGTATACCTCTTTCAATTCACCATTAAGAAACGCTATCTTGACATCCATCTGATGGATCTGCCATCCCATCTGTGCTGCAAGAGAGATCACGACTCGTATAGAAGTATAACGCCACTAGGAGCAATGTTCCTCATAGTCAATTCCCTCCTTCGAGAGAACCCCTTGGCTACAACCTTGCCTTGTATTTCTCGATGCCTATCCGCACTGCAGGTTGATCTTTATAGGATCCAGCCAAGGATCCAACCTCTATCTGTTGGTCTAGGCACAACCTCCCACACATCGTTCTGCACTATTGAGGTATACTCCTCAACCATTGCATCTTGCCACACTTTCTGTTGTGCGGCCTCCTGATAGCTAGAAGGCTCACTATCTACCAACTGACTAACTAATGCCATATAGTCATCATACCTAGCTGGTTGTCTCCACTGTCTACTACTCATCCTAGGAGCTCCCACAAACTCTTGAGTATCACTTTGTGATCACTGTTCTTACAATTAACCTAGAGGATGAAGTTATCAACCTCCATATCACCCCTCGATGTATCTCTTTGGACTGGCCGCAGATTCGCTGCTCCATACTGGGCGAATTTCAAGACTCAGCTTGTGCATGGGCCTAGTAATCGTGATTCTCGAAGCCACGGCCCTTTGATCCGTTGAACGATCCTTGAGCTTCCACTAACTGCTCACTCTGATCATCTGCTGGCAAATCTCTGGACCTCCTAAATGCCTTGTCCTCCATGAACTTGACATCACGCCTAACTATAGTCCTCTTGGTCCCTGGAATAAATATCCGATATGCCTTTGAGGTTTCACTGTACCCCACAAAGTACCCCTTCTCTGCAGTTTGATCTAACTTGGAACATGTCGCACCTGGAATGTGACAATACGCCAAACTCCCAAATATCCTGAAGTGGCTGACATCTGGCTTCTTCCTTGAGAACGCCTCCTCTGGTGTCATCTTGCCTAATACCTTATGTGGAACCCTGTTTTGTATGTACACTGCTGTACTGCATGCCTCTGCCCATAAGTAACGTGGCATATCCTCGTCATACAGCATAGCCCTTGCCGCCTCTGATATAGACCGATTCTTCCTCTCAGCAACCCCATTCTGTTGTGGGTTGTAAGGAACAGTCCACTCTCTCTTGATTCCTTCCCTGGTACAGAACTCCTGGAACTCTTTCCCTTTGTACTCGCCTCCATTGTCTGACCGAAGAACCTTTATCTTCCTCCCTGTCGAATTCTCCACAAGAGCTTTGAACTCTTGGAAGCGACTGAACACCTCATCCTTGGTCTTCAAGAAGTATATCCAGGTCTTCCCGAGAAATCATCAATAAAAGTAACAGTAAAGCACTATATCCTCCGAGAGACTTCACGACATTGGTCCACATATAAATTTGAATGTACTAGATCAAGAACAACCCTTGATCTAGTGTCACCCTTGGAAAAGTTGCTTTCGCAAACTTCCCCAACACACATCCCTTACATACATCATCATGCTCTGTGCTCACCTCTGGAACACCTGTCACTGTCTCACGAAGCAATTTAAGTGCTCCATGATGTATATGCCCCATCCTCCTATGCCATAGCTCTCCTTGATCTCTAGAATTATTGTTGCTCATCAGTGCCTTATGAGTATCAAACTGCAACCTATAAATCCGGCCGCTCCTAACTCCAATAGCTATGGGTGATTTCCAATCCTTGTGCTTAATTAACACACTTGCCCCTCTAAAGAGTACATTATAACCTTTATCCTGAAGGACAGATATGGAAATCAAATTCATACCTAAGCCTGGCACATGCAACACATCATGAATGGGAATCTGCTTACCATTCTCCCTCTGAAATAGAACAGTCCCTTTCCCAACTGGATTGAGCTTGGACATGTTCCCATAGAAATCTGCATTCTGATGTCCTCCTCCTTATAGCTGGAGAAGTACTCTCTAACTCCTGTCATATGAAATGACGCCCCACTATCTATATACCAAACACCCTGTGAGGTTGAGCTAGCCATACAAGCTATGAGAGCGAACTCATCCTCCATTCTACTAGAGAGCTCATCTGCACTTGCTGAAGCTGCTGTCTGCTTCTTGTCTTTCTTCCTTTGCGGGCAATCGCTGACATAGTGGCCAAACTCGTGACAGCCATAGCACTTGACTTTAGATAGGTCCTTCTTCTTCTTCTCACCTTGTGGATTTGATCCTTTACTAGACCCCTTCTTTGCTTTCCCTTTTCCTGCAAGGGCAACGTTCTCCTGTTCTGCCTCACTTTGCTGACTCTTGCTACTGGTCCTACTGACAAGACTGAGTCTAAGCTCCTCCTGAGTGAAGTCACTCCAAAGTCGATCCCAACTCGGCAAGGTGTCTCGTCCATTAATAACTTGAACAAAGACATCCCACTGCTTAGTAAACCCATTTAGGGCTATCTGCACTAGCTCGTCATCACCTAGATTATCTCCAATAGCAGCCAACTCATCCTTGACAAGTCTGAGTCTGGTGAGGTAACTTGTCACGTCCTCTCCCTTGTTCATCCGAGTAGTCCTCAACTTTTCTCTGAGAATCAGCTTCCGATTAGTGGTAGCATTCTGGTACAGATTCAGAATGGCATCCCACATATTCTTCGCTGTATCTAACTCTGCGACATGTGGAACAATATGATCCTTGACACCATCAAGAATCATCCTCCTCGCTTTGGCATCTTCCTTCTTATATGCTAAGAGCTGTGCTGGATCTGTAGGTACAGGTACAACACTGGTCACATATTCCTTGATCCCATTCTCTTCTAGCAACAAAGAAATTCTGGCTTTCCAAACACCAAAATTTGAGGCTCCATCCAATCTGTCTTGATCTCTTAAACCTGCTGAGGCCATCTCAAAAGATAAAAGAAACAAATAATAATAATTTCGAAGAGGGAGGATCTTTCCCTTCCTTTGCATTAAGCCTTATCTCCGCCTCAGACGCTCTCCTGATACCATGTGAAAATTCTATTGCGCTTACTCATTGCTAACTCCTATCTAATACATAGATTATTTGACTCTGAAAATTAATTCTCAGCAAATATCGAAGAATAACACAACTGCAACTTCACCAATAAAACTCACAAGAATAGAGAAGAAAACATTCACAATAATGAACACAATATTTTTGGACAAATTGTCCATGGAAAAACCCCGAAGGGAAAACCACTACTGCAGATGAGGAATTATATTAAACTTCAGCAAAATTAAGGAATACAAAACCGCTTGCCTCTTACTGGCAGAGCTCCGGCAATATTCTTCTCCGGATATTCTTCCCTCAATTTCTCTTGCTGAAA
>VDFB02047397.1:109086974-109119123 GCA_007258455.2 Sequoia sempervirens | reverse complement strand
TTTGTGAATTTCAATTTTTTTTATATAGTTGGTTGAAAGTGGGATGCACTACATTTGTACATTGCAAACAATCTTGATTGGATGATGGTATGGATTGAATGATGTCAACAATCTAGTCGTGGATTAACATGGGAAGGTGTGGCTTCATTGGTTAAAGAAGCTCAACGTAATAGAGATTCCAATGTTACACAAAGGGAAATTGATTTAGCATATGGTTTAAGAGATAAAAAGGTACATATAAATATATTAATCACCCATATTGTTTAATTATTTTCAATTATATTGATGAATATTTATGTTGAGATTTTTTTCTTTGCATACATTCGGCCAAGAATAAATATGTTTATCAACTAATGATATTGCAATAATTTTTACATGTTTGACATATTGTAGGTGAAACACCACAAGGCTATGTGGTGCAATGGTCATAAATTTTGAATCAAAATGTTGGATGACATGAAGAAAAATTGTGATTTTGGTATAACTGTAGTCTTTCAAGTGACTAATGTTTCATCTAGGAGTGACATACATCCAGAAGTCTTAGAAAATCGATACTATGGGATTTTGGATGATATACTTGAGTGTGACTTTAAGTCTCTGCATTAATTATGTTCATCATCCCATGGTACAAAGCACATTGAATGAAAATAACTCTCGAGAGAACTATTATTATTGAACATGATAATGGATTTACCATGGTTAATACAAGGTTGATTGAGCAAGTTGGAAATGAGCCCCATGTTCTTCCAAGCCAATGTGAGTAGGCATTTTATCCCTGAGGTTCTAGGTAAACCTGGCTGGGTCATTTGTTGTTAGACATGATCCAAGAGGGAAGGCCAAGAAAGTATAATGTGGTGGAAGAAGAAGGCTGTACTGGAAGAACTAGAAGATGATGTAGATGATGGTCAGGATCAACAGTTAGTTGATGATGTCCTTGATGAAGATGTCGAAGAGGAGGAACTAGATCATGATGATGTAGGAGTTAATGTTCATGAAGATGATATCCGTGTGGATGATGACATTATCAAAACTGATATCGATGATGATGATGATATAACCAATCCTTACAATGTCGAATCTAGATCGGATGATACAAAAAAAGAGTTGGATGAAGAAGAAGATGAATGACATTGAAATGTATAAGTTATGCGATTATATTATCTATTTGAAATTAATTTCTTGATAGAATTATATTTGACTTATGTGGTTACATAATTAATTCATGATGTTTTTAATTTTTATGCCATTACATAATTAATTTAATTATGTACTTTTTAATGTTTGAAAGGTCAAAAAATTAAAACATTTCAATAGTGATGTTAACAACCTTGAAATTAGTGTGTTTTATGTTTCATGTGATAATAAAAGATTAAAAATTTAGTTGTAGAGGTGGTTTTTCAGTGGTTGATGTGTAAAGGCCTTTAAAAGGAATAAAGTGATCATTGTAATGGTTGTTGATGGTTGAGGATTTAAAATACAAGCTCTTGACATTTCAAAATCTGTATTTTTCCTGTTATGCAGCATTGTACGGTCACATACAGCCATATTTTGATGTGAAATCAATTCTAGGTCGTGAAGATATGTGTTAGCTTTGATTTGAATTTGATTTGAGGGCTTAAGGAGTTGATTTGAGTTAGAAAGCTTCATTTCTTTGCATACAGCTCGGTTACCCTATTTTTTAGGGTTTTGTAGTCCAAACATAATATAAAGGGGCCCTTACACTTTTTGTGATTACTGTAGCTTGTGTAAGAGGCCCCATGGCTACTGTTGTAATTGTAGGATGCATAAATACGGTGTAGGATGAGAAATAAAGAAGGTATAGCTGTTGTCCTCAAGAGTTTTGTGAAGAAAAGCATTTGAAATGAGAGGTTCAAGCCTAGGTTTCAACAAAACATGTATGGGAGATCTGATTTTATGAATTTTTATCCATGTGAAAACCTAATGGGTTGTTTTTGAACACTAAATATAAATGATATACATACACACAAACACACACACATATATATGTATGTATGCATGTATGTATGTATATATGTATGTGTATTTTTAAATGTAAATGTAAATGCAATTACTGGATGCTCTCCTAGAACAATAAATACAACATTTCATTAAATAAATCTATATCTATGTATATAAATGTGTATTTCTAAATGCAAGTGTAAATGCAAAGAGCATATGGTTTTGTAGTGTTATAGATACAACATATCCATAAATTAATGTAATTGAAATTCTAAAATCTCTACAATTGCCATATAATATGAAATCGATCAAACCATTAAACTACATGAGAAATAGATAAAAATAGTAAATGCATATGTATGTGTATTTGTAAATGTAAGTGTAAAATAAATAAGAATAATGAAAATTATAAAAGAATACAAGGAAAGGTCTCTTTCCTTCTTGGTAGTGATAACCTCCTCCACACACACAACAACCTCTTAAAATTAAGAATAGAATATAATCTTGAAGAAACTCAAAGTTGATTTTCCTACCTGATGCAATTAGTCATTTTATCCTTATAAAAATTTATAGTGATTATTAGAGGTACATAGACCAATTCTTTATAATAGAAGAATTTGATCATACTTTTCCAATGATGGCATTATGAGAAAACCTTAGGTTAAATGAATAATTCCTATCTAAGTTCTTTATATCATGTCCAACTATATAAGAGAAGACCACCGCTATGTGTACTTGGATACCATGGAGAAAGGCTCTTTGGGCTCTTTCATCAATCATCCTACCTTAAAACATACCAAAAGCTCCCAGTACCAGGACATAGGAAGATTTTAATGACGAAAAATTTTTATTGCCAAAGCTTAAAATTATGATGACTTAATCCAAGCCTAGTACTAAGTACCTCCCCCTAAGCAACCAATTTAGACATATGGAAATTAAATGTAAAATTTTGCTATTTTTAGTCATGTAGGTGTCCAATAAACCACTTGGTGGTGTTTCCTTCAAGTTTATTTACTTGAATGAGGAGAAAAAGTCCTTTGATTACAATTAGAGAATACATTTGAGGCCTTGGTTGTGTAACTGGTGGACCATAGTCACATTTAACACTTGTTACAAAGTTTAGGAGTTAAAATATTAAGTAGATTTGATTTGTGATGGACACATTTGGACGGTGGTAACAATAGCTTGCAATCTATCAAGACTTGATTACCATATAACCTCGTGGAAATTTAGCATGAAATGATAGGATTAATCATAATGTCACATTGGGATCACATCATCATGAAAGAACTTCATCTAACATCCTTATGAGTGCAGGTACCACCAAATAGGTATTTGTCAGATCTGTCTTCCTCGAGCGAGAGAAATTCAGGAAGAGAAGAGGAAAGTGAGACATGTAGTAGGTCTAAAAGAGGGAGATCAATTAGAGGTCAAAAGATTAGAAGAAAATTTCGTAAACGCATGGAAATTTTTCTTACTGAAGGGGGGTCATGTTCTTATGATGATGAGAGCATAGGCGACATCGAGGTGCCCTTGAGGTACAAACATCTATGGAAAAAATGGGTACCCACGGAACTTCCTCCAATAAACACTGATTTTTGTGTCAACGAGAGGATATATCACATAACACCATCATCATTACATTGTTTGGGCCTATTTTGCATGGACGACATAAAGGTCTATTACGAAAAAGTTACTGAATTGATGGAGTATGTCGGACCCTGTTACAATTACAAAGATTGGATACAACTGGTTTGATATACACGAAGTATGCGTAGGTATGCACTGTGAGCAAATGATATACAACTAAAAGGTAAGGATCAAAATAAAGGAGTGGCTATGTACATTGATAGAAGGACAAAAGCATTAGGGAATATTGCAGGGTTTATAAATAGTACATGACCTGGGTCAACAAACAAGCAAGCCAATTGCATATTCGAGGCACGCGAGGGAAACCATTAAAATCAATAACTGTAGGGGAAGAGTTGCTAATCGATTAGAATTTGAATCACTTATTTACAAACACAGTTACTATGGGGGTGGTACATACTATGTACCATTTTACCCAACCTCCAATTAATGACTCCAATATACCATTTTATTCTTATGTTTTTTTTCGTAAGTCTATTGGTTTCATTTTGGTAATGATTTTTCATATTTAATTTTTGTCATAGCAGGACATTGATCGTATGGAGAAGGCTCTAGCCCAAAGCACAGATCACAATGTATCTTCAGGCGCTTCTACCTAAGAGGTTTACCTCATTGTAATTGTACAAATTAGATACAAGCAAACAAATTTATTATTATTTTTTTTTCATAAGTTTATTTGGTTAATTTCGATAATGTTTTTAATATTCTTGTTGCAGTCGACTGATTGGGGAAAGGCACCAACAGTAGAGGAGAGCATCTATAGTGAGGTGAAGTCAATATTTTGTGATGATGACATCGCTTAGTCAGTAAACCCTCTTGATACGATAAAGAAGATCCAAAAAAATGCAATGAAGAAATGGTTAAGTTGATATTCATAGTGCCTCAAACAGATGAGATAAGAGAGAGGGTTAAAATATTGTCTAATAGATAACAAAAATTGCAAGTAAGTTGTCATGAGGTCTTTAATTATAACATAAGTTCATTCATGGTTTTATATTTTGTACTCGTTTATGTCATGAACTAAAATATGTATTTTTTTATAGGGTTATTTTCCTCCTCATGATGCTCCTGGCCATGATCAGGGTACTGCAAGTGCTACCTAAGGAGTAGGGGTTGGTACAAGTGTCCATCCTAATCTTCCTACGCATACATCACATCATCTAACCCCACAATCTATGCCTATATCATCGTCTAAAATTTTGGCAACACATACCATGCAGGCATCCATTAATGCACCCTCTCGTAATGAACACATTCTAGAACATGCATTAGGGCATGTAACTGGGGATGCAGAGGCCACTAGTACTGGTGATGTTTAAGCGACATTTCTTGGATCTTCCCGTATTACTAGTACGGGAACATTGCCAGTCACACTTGTGGTGACTAAGGATTTCATTCCCATAAAGATAGAGAAGGTCCCAGGTACTTTAAAAAAATGTAATTATTATTATATATAATCCAATTGAAATTTACTTATTGATCACTCTTTTTAGACTATTGATCCCATGATCATTTTGCAGGAAATGATGTTTTTTATAAACATCTAAGTGATATTACATTGGAGCTCTTCGGGCCCACCATACGTACATGGTGGAATGTCCAAAATGAAGATTTAAAAGATGAGCTCATCAATTGTTTAGTTGTGCTGTTCGGTGATAAAACATTCAACCGAACTAAGGTCCTTAAGAAAGCTGGTACCTATCTAAAGTATGCGAGGGACCAATATAGGTCAAGCATTTAGAGAAGAACAAAAAGTACGAGCATCCCCCCATGATTCCAGAGAGGGAGTGGAAGGACCTGGTGTCAGATGGAAAGCAGAAGGCTGAAAAGAAAAAAAGGAAAGACACCACCAGGCCAAGGAAGGTATGTGATACTATCAACAATGTAATTATATACTGATTACTCTTTCTTTTTACATAATCTAACATATTTCAAACTTTTCATAGGTTGCTCGACACATCAAAGGCAACAAAGGCAAGACTAGAGAAACATGGGCAACACAAACTTGGCTTTGGTGGTTATATGAAATCAGCCACGAACAGTAAGTATCAATAAATGAAATATAGCATCCAAATAATAAATTGAAAACAATTTTGGTTTTATCACACCATAGAAGAAAAATTCATGATCTTATGCAAAAATGTAGGGCTCTGAATTCAACAGAGTTCCCACAGAAGAGGACCTGAAGATTTCCTTCCAGCAAGGCTATGGAGTCGTGGTTGAACGCCTAAGAGTCTTGATTGGGAAAAAACACAACCTTCCACGCTTCTGAAACACAGTAAATAAACTCAATAAAGTTTATTTAAAATTAAATACTTGTACAATCTATTCAATATTAATTTCCACCATAAAGTAATTACATGCCTATTTTTTTTAAACATTCAAGCAATGATAATATTGCACATGACATTGGAATGCAGCCTAGTGAGGGTGGACCACAACGTGCAGATGAAGGTCATGGTGTGCATCCTGGTACTTTAGAGCATGTAGAGCGTGATCAGCATGTTGAGCATGATCAGGCTAGAGAAGATCAGGAACATGATGTGGCCCCATCAAGTAAAGAGGACCAATCTAAAGTTCTTTTAAACATATTTAATTGCAATTGGTGTATTAATTAATGTAACCTTTCATGTTTCAAATTTAGAGCATGTAGAGCGTGATCAACATGTTGAGAATGATCAGGCTAGAGAAGACCAGGAATATGATGTGGCCCCATCAGGTAAAGAGGACCACTCTCATGTTCTTTTAAACATATTTAATTTTAATTGGTGTATTAATTAATGTAACCTTTCCTATTTCAACTACAGATCACGACTTAGTTGGTGTTCAACATGTTGAGCATGAGTCTATAACAAAAGTTTAGGAACATGATGTGGAACCATTAGGTAAAGAGAACCACTCTAATTTTCTTTTAATTAATGAAATACTTGTAACAATAATAATAAAAACATATCAGTTTAACATTTCTTTCTTATTGCACCAGACCCCTCCCTTGCAGCGGCGTCCACGTCATGAGCAGACGACTAGGCATACATTAAGATCATGAGGAGAGGGCATAACAACTAAAGGGGGGACAAATATTAATTTAGAAAATGATACTCCACTTCAGCTTTATGTAGCTTTAACAAAGAAACAAAAAAAAGTGATTTTAATCATATCATGACAACCAGATTTTTGATAATATGTAAAAATAGAAAGAATGAATATTATATGTTAATGAATGAATGTGAATATGTTAATTAATGAATGTTATATGTTAATGAATGAATGTTATATGTTATTAATGGATGAATGAATATTATATATTATTAATGGATGAATGAATGAATGTTATATGTTATTAATGGATGAATGAATGAATGTTATATGTTATTAATGGATGAATGAATGATTAATGTTATATGATTGGGTATGGGGAATTGAGAGTGATGTGAGGGGGAGGAGGGGCCAAATGAGCTTCCACCATCACGTGGTTGGCCCTGTTAAGTAGAGAATATTAAACTATTCTTGAAACAAAGAGAAGCTCAATAAGGTAATGCACTTTTCAATATAAGAAATGCATCGTTTGAAGCATCAAACCAATATGCAAAGATGAAAGAAAGTGCTAACTTTTCACTATGGTGGCAGAAAAATGATTCTTTATACCCTGAATCCATGCTCTGCATCATAATTTGAAGTTGTTTCCATTCCAATGTTCTGAGTTTAGTTTGTTTGTATGGCTTTGTATGAATACCACATTGTGTTGTGTGTGGATTTGGTTTCAAAGCTCTATTTCTTCTGTTTTTAGTGGTGACATAACTCTAAAATTTGACTTTTGTGCATAACAGGTTAGTGGAAAAATTGACAGCTCTGAAGAGTTTAGAGGCTCGATTGAGATAGATACATGGATATTTGGATCTTGTTGTTGATGGGAGGCTTCGAACTTAACCATGAAATTTTGTACCATCTGTAGGTATGCAAAAGTTTCTCTACTTACATTCATTCTTGATCATAAATGTTGTAAATGATATTAATGCTTCAAACTTAAGATTTTTTCATTGTTATAATGATCAAAATGTTATACTTTGCTATACATTCAAGCATTATCTTGCCCCCTACCCTTTTCTCTCTCCCCCCTCCTTTTAAGAATTTTCTTTGTCATAAAAGATTCACATTTATGTCTCATTTACACAAATTTATCTGAAGCGCTAGGAGTGAATAAAGATATGTAAAAGATGATGGATTATGTCTAAACAACAAATTTCCATCTTATAGCTAATTAAATCCTTAATATTTGAATAGTTTAGAGCTCGAATAATGCTTGTATATGCATGTGTAGCAATAAGGGGGCCTATGTGAAGATTGAAATTTAAAACATCACTTTGGTATTTTTCCTTAGGCAATGAAATGATATTTTGAGTAATACAAACCTACACACACATTGATATTTTTTGGCATTGCATTGAAGATTTTTTTTTCTCTTATACCTACCCTCGGCTAGACATGGAGGTATATAATATTGGTTTCTAGGTTTATTCTATAAGTAATTAATTTCACAGAGGAAGACCAAAATATTCTTAATGTCTCGTGTCAGGTGTGAAAGCATATGAATCACTTACTGAAGGCACCATTTTCTATTCATCCAAAAACTAGTTTGCTCTTTTTTTTATGTTTCTTGCATGTGTTTTTTTTAGGCTCTAGAGATGTAGCTTGGCTCTTTCCTTTGTACTTTTCATCTATTTTGATATTACAGTAGATTGTCCTCATAATTTTTCATGTAGATATGTTTGTAACCTTATTTTCTACCACTCAATTTGTAAACCACTCACATATTAAGGACGATTTCACTAACTTGTAGTCATCCATTACTTCATATGTTGCAGGTTATGTCTGTGTGCCAATAAATCCTAATGATTGTGAGGACTTTAATCCTACAAGTGTACCCAATCTTTCTCAAGTAAAAGTCTTACCTTATTTTATAGTACTTTAAATGGTTAATTGAAGGTGCTTCTTTAGATATAAGATAGTTGAACCCTAGATTAAAATATGGTATTAGATGGGTAGTATAGTGATAAAACTGAGGTCCATTGAACACAAATTACGAACATAATTTACTAGACTATGAATAGTGTTACAATTATAATTATTTCTCCTTTACCTACCTCTGCATTAATAAAAAAGATAGCAGATATTGGAAGTTCATTACATATCTCATGTATGTGTTAGTATTTTAATTTTGTTTAAGTTGTTCAAGAGCTTGATTAGGTCAAGAATATGTTCTACAAGCTCTGTTCTCTTGACACTGCTTAACATTTTCCCTACACATTTTCTCTTCAATCCAGACGTTTCTTAACTCCTTCCCTTGTTAGCCCTTGGTTTTTCTCAAGTGTAATACTTTTTCTATGCATCTTGTAGTTTGTATGTATGATCAGTTATCTCAAGTTTAATGTTTTTTCTATGCATCTATGCATCTTGTAGTCTATATGTATGATTAGTCATCAGTCTCCATGATGGTACATTTCAAAGAATATTTTTTTTAAAAAAATGCATTCTTTCGTCGCAATTTCGACGAAAACCACCGAAAAATCATCGGAAAGGTCTGATGAAGTTGCTATAGCTGCGACGAAGGATTTCTCGTAACTCCTTGCCCATTTTGTCACAATTTTGATGAACTTTTGGTGTTGTTTCGACGCTACTCCTTGCCCATTTCGTTGAAATGGTGATGAACTTCTGGTATTGTTTCGACACTACTCCTTTCCCATTTCATCAAAATGGTGATGAACTTTTGGTGTTGTTTCGACGCTACTCCTTTCCCATTTCGTCAAAATGGTGACGAACTTCTGGTGTTGTTTCAACACTACTCCTTTCCCATTTCGTCAAAATGGCGACAAACTTCTGTTGTAATTCGCCGATGGATACACGAAGTTTTCGTCGATATTCCAACAAACATCCGAGTCATTTTATGATGCCGATGACCGACGAATCTGTGCCATTATTTCGACGTTTAATTCGTCGTCCGCCTTTTGTCTAAAAAATAGTGACAAAAATATTTTTGTCATTTCATTGCTTTTCCGACAAAGATTTGTTGAATGACCAACAAACGTCCATCGAAAAATGGTGTCAAATTCAGTAGTTTTAAATGAGGCATCAATAACTATAATGAAATTAACATCATCAAGTAAAGCAACATCATGTGAAGGAGAATTCTAGGAGGTATAGCACATGGCCTAAGATTTTTTCCACCCATCATAGCATGTCACTTAGGAGCAAAAAACTCATGAACAAATGAATAAAGGGTCTCTAATATATGAAGAATTTTTTTAACAAGATCAATGAAGGATCCAAAACTAGATCCATAATGTAACAATACATCCATGGAGCATGTACGGTAAAAGGATATGATATCCTCAATTATTAAGGGATAATATATTTAAGTTGTAAGAAAAAATTGAAATCTTAAATATGTATGTGAATGGAAACCAATGATAAGGGTTACTTGAAATCCATAAGAAAAAAAGAGTTAATATATCATCAAAAAAATAGAGAGGATCATATCTAAAACAATATCATAAAATAAAACCCTAGGAGGTCAGAAATCTTAATCTTACCAAAATAAAGAGATAAAAATAAATCCCCTAAGAAGAACAAGGCTAATTGACTAGTTGACTAATAAATTCATGGTTAATCTAAATAAAAGTGTTAATTCTATATAAAGCACTCAAATATGTATTGAAATACATTATAAATTTGACAGAGGGATATATTCTTAGCTCTATGTATGTTAGGGAATATTCTACTATAACATGCAAATTTTTTATCCAACTTAGATATTTTCTTGATAAGTGTAGGGAAATGGAGGACCAAATGGGGTTCTAAGTGGCCACTTTTAAATTTAAATTGATGAACCTAAACTTTAATGTGTAATCTTAGATCCCTATAAATTTTTGAAAGTGTGATAAAATGATAATTTTAGTGTTTAGATTCTACTTTCTAAACTACTAAGGTTTTTTTTAAAGTTGAAGATGAAGATGGTCAAATATTGAGTGTACACAAAGGTGATACAATATTAATCATCGATATATAGCAAAACATTGGTCATGACCCTCATTTTTTAAAAAAAATTTATTTTAAAACCTATTTGTGCAAAGATAGTTAAGAGAATATAGTACTTTTAAAGTTATATTTTTTTACTAAGTAGCCTTTCAAAGTTGATCATTGAGCATGCATATCACCTATATTTCATAAAAAAATCTCTATTTTATATAAAATGAAGCATATAATATTCCTATCTATTTTTTAAATTTCATTAAATGGATAAAAAATTACAAAACAAAAAGTTTGTATTTGATGAATATGAAGATATCACTAAGAGTAAATGAAAATTAATACCTTATTTAATTATAAATATAGAAAAAAGTGGTTAGGAAGCTAAGAAGTATCTTAATTTTGTAGTGGTGGTTTCATGGAATCTCATGCTTAAACATGAATTTGATGAGGAAGGTTAAGAATGACATGTTTTGTTAAAACATTGATTTTGATGTCAATATGAAAGTCTGACCTTAAATCTAAAAAACCACACCTACGTTAAATATATTAATTTTTGTTTATCATGTACATGCGTTATAACATGATCATGTTATTAAAAATGTGATTAATCCATAACATAATCAAGTTATAGCTTAGCTTCTCTTTTGGTTGCATGATCACATTTATGACTACTTTTGGCCCCCATCTCCATGAATATGTCCTATCAAATTTGTGATAGTTGAGCTCTAACAAATTGAAAATTTACATACATTTTATTAGGTTTAAAGCTAAATATGTGGCCTTGATATGAAAATTTATGAATTTATACTTGTCATGCACAACCTTGAGCCTAGATTTGTGACCATGAAATAGTTCATTTTAGTCTTTAAAAATTTATTTGTGTTTATATACTTGGATTATGGGGTTCTTAAAAGCACATGTAAATCATGCTATCAAGAGTGGTAATATGTTGGAAGCTTGAGTTGTTTGTGATTTTTTTGGGTGTTGTCATTGATTTCAACCCCTTGTATGAAGAGAGTGTTGGAATACTGATGGTGTTGAGGATGCCAAGCTTGGGGCTATTGGTATTGGTGTCAACACATTGTCCTAGTATTGTCATTGATGTCTTACTCTAGTATAGTTGCAAAGGTTGTTGGTCTGACTTTTTTTGGGGGAGATTTTTGGTGTTGGAGAGTATTGCACTATGTTATGGTGTTGCCATAAATGCTTAACATATGTGTTTGGTTCACTTGGTTTCCAAGTGCTTCTAAGAAAAAATGAATAAAAGAGGCTTCAATGTGATAGAGTGGTGTTCTATATTTCATTCTACAATTCTTCATGGTTGAAGCTATGCCCATGCAGTTTGGACATGATGATAAGAGGTGTTCAAAGGTGTTATATCTAGAGTTCCAAGTTTTGGATCATTCTACAGTAGAAGATGTGTTTGATAGTATGTTTGTTTGGTAAATAGGGTGTCTGGGAGAAATGAGTTTTCTCTGCATTTCTCCACAATGAAGGTTCTTGGCTTATAGATATGGGAACATTCTAAACATTGCATGTATCTACTTTCCCTTGAAGTTTCAGGTGCTATGGGGCTCTGCAAGGTTGTTTGGTGTATTGGATCTTTGTGCTAGTGTGTCTGGTTGAACAAAATTAAGGTTTTATTAAGCTTCATGTAGTTTCAGAAGTAGTGGTGAATATTTCTATGATGTAGAAAATTATGAGATTTTTTGAAATGTTGTTGTGTGGTATATGAGATGTTTCAAGACCTAGAGAGGTGTATTTAGAGTCAATTATTAGTGTTAGTGCAAGTTTGGACGACGTGGTGTGATAGCACTAATTGTGGTGAATGATTATTGTTTGTGGTGTTAAAAAGCACATCAATATAGATTTGGTCCTATTTAAGTAGTGGCATGGTTTGGATTCACTTCTTTATATTGTGGAAGTGTTTGGTGTCAACCTATTCGATGTTGCACAGTTGAGGTGAATATGTTTGCTTAAGGAAGACCTAATTGAGATTGTTTTAGGTTAGAGATGGTATAAATAGAATTTTTTTGTGTGAATGAAGTAGAGAATGGGTGTGAAGTGAAAGATGTGAAAGTGATCAAGTGTGGTGACCTAAGTGTGAGCTTTAATTCCTATGACTCCTAAATGCAGTGAGTAGAAGGTGTCTACATTTTAGTCTATTTGATGAGTTCTTTGTGCTTGACTGGAACTAGATCTTCAACATATGAGAGATGCATTGTTAGCAGTTCAAATTGGTAGTGAACCACCCCTTCTTCTATTCTTCTTTCTTCTGGATAGTGAATACTTTGGTAGTGAGCCAACAATAGTGATTCTTCCTTATTGTATTTGATGTTGATATTACTTTATATTGTGAGCTAATCCTCACTGTGGTTTTTCCCTTCTTGGGTTTTCCATGTAAATTTGGTGTTCTTATGTGTTTGGATGTGTTTGCATTACTGTTTCTCATGTTTACATTCTACTAATTGATGCAGGAGCATCCAGTGTTGTAAGGGCAATCCTACATCACCCAAAAAAAGATTTGCATTTCATGTTGGTAGTTTTTAAAATGCCTTTGCATTTTTGGATACCCTTTTCGTCATAATGTAATTCCCAACTTTCAATTTTTCTTTTCTTCTTTTTCTGGCCAGTGGCTATTTTTAGCAAGTATTTGAATTTGAAGGTTTTTTGGGATAAAGTTTATATGGGAGGATCAAAAGTTATGGCTCCTAGAAGTTAGTGCACTTTCTAGAATGTGCTAATTTTTTAATGTAATTTTGAATTTTGAATTTCAAGTTGTAATTTTGGGTGCCAAACCATCAAAACTCAAATTTTAATGTTGTATTGGCTCCAAACCGAAAAGAGCTCTATTTATGGGTTGGTTTCCTAATTTTTTAGCAGCTTTTTGGGGACAAGTTCGCATACTGCGAAAATGGGTTATTATGTAATTTTTGTAGCGTGCATACATTGTAGAGCTTGAGGATTTGAGATCCTCTACATGTAAGAAGTTCCATTTTCTGAATAATAAATTATTTTCTGGTTTTGTGTGCAATATTTGTGTCTCGAGTTTTCTCCCTCGTTAAAAATACATAAGGGTTTAATGGTTGTTAAGGGCTCAAGGGCTAATACATATCTAAATGTTAATGATGGTTTTAATATTATAAAGTAAAATTGATTCACACCCCCTCTTAGTTGTCCTATTTATCTAACATAATGTGTGTCTTGTCTCAATGGAAGTATAACAAATATGTTCCAAGAAGAATGAAAATGCATATTTATCTATCCTTACATGACCACATATGTTGATAAAAAAATTAAGTATAATCAAATGATAATACATAGACTCAAGAGATAAAATATTATCTAAAATTACCCAAGGATTTTTCCTTTCATATAATATATTAGTATCCAAAATTGAATATTTTACACTTCATTTGATACATTACAACTAGTTATAATGAATGTGTATGTGGATTATGATAAATTTTAAATTAGAAAATAAAGCTCAAGGCCATAGGTGTAGTTTTGAACTAGGTTCAATGCCACCTAAAAACAAGAGGAATAGGGGCTAAGTGTAGACAATTAGGGAACACAAACTTTGGTTCAAATCAAGTTCAAGTTGAATGCCAACTCTTGCATAGAAATATATCATTTGAGCATTAGATTATTATACATGGGACAAGGGATTAAAATAAGTGGAGAAATTCACTATTGATGCACTTTTCACCTCTATATTATGCAACTCTTAATAATAATATTAAAGACATAAATATGAAATGTGCATGAAATTTTTACTAGAAAACAAATTTAAGATGATAATGATATGTACCTTGATTTCTTAGGATAATTCTTCGTATGTATAGACTCATTACAAGATAGATTTCCACTGGTAATAAAAATATGCTTTGATTGATGATAATTCAAATGGATCACAAAGATCCCACCAAGGATCAAGTCTTGTTGAATGTAACAACCCAATACCCTAAAAGGATTAGGCCAAGATCATTCCTCTAGACAAATTTGGTAGAATAGTTTTCCTACAATCCTAGGCACTTATCTAAAATAGGTCAATTATGTATGTACTTGGGGAATCCAATTCCTATATGTTACAAAAGGATCTAGGATTTTTATCTTAAGAAAATTATTTATAAATTTCACAAGAAATTGAGGTATCATAGAAAATACATGTTTTATTTTCTAAATTGTATTATCATCCCCTTTGTAAGAAGTGATGAAACTTATATATACTATAAGTAATTTGAAGGTGGATATAGGTAAGAGAATAAGTAAAAATTATATGGAGAGAATGACATATTAAGTTATAAAGACAAAATTCCTTAAGTGACATCAAATTTCTATAGTCTATGATAGTTTTTGTGAGTGCTTGCGCATGTTTATGTAGTAGTTCTTTGAATCAATATTTTGGATCATATGCTATGATCCATCATTGGATAAGGTAAATTTTATAATGATGAATCACCTCTAGCATGATCTAAAACATTGATTCAATAACTACTACATAATTATAGAAAGATGTGTAAACGTGAAAGTACTTTATAAAGTATGTTGTAAAAAATCTTTCCTCCAAACATACAAACAAAGGAAAAGGATCAACATATGTTGCTTAAGTGAATTTATATATCTAGACTTAAAAAAAATGATATGATGAAAATTTATCAAAGACATAGAGAGAATGAAGTTAGCTTACATACCAGACTTGAACTTCCTATAAATTTCTTGGTGAAACTTATAAATATAAGTGAAAAATAAAATTAAAAATTCATAAAAAAATAAAATATCGTTAACTTCCTACATAATTAAATCATATAATTAAAAGAAATTGAAGGTGGCTATTTATATAATATATTAAACTTGTGATTTAAATGTTTTTGATAAAGGGTAAAACGAGTTTTATTGGGACCCGAAACCACCAAGTTTACAACAAAAGAGAAAGGACTAAATATTCCTATAGAAAAAATGGGTTGCACAAAAGGAAAAAACCGGAAAGAGCAGCATCCACCCGTAAAAGACTAGGAGGGTCAAACAAAAAGATAGCCAAAAATCCAACAAAAAGACCAACCACAACTAACCTAGAGTCTTCATAACAAACTTGGTATCAGCCTCCAGGTTCTGCATGTCCTGAACACCCTTCTTGAAGGTTTGAATCATCTGCGGCGTAGGAGGAGCCTTCCTCTTCAAATTGGCCCTGGTTCTCTTAAAAATATTATATAATGGTGATAGACAAATAAAATTAAAAAAGTTAAAAATAATCTCTTATAAAATACACTAAACTCATAATCAATTTCTTCACAAAATGCATTTCATTAATATTTAAAACATTATATTTTTCATGTTGGAGAGTATTGCACTATGTTATGGTGTTTCCATCAATGTTTCCATTGATGTATGTGATAAGTAATGTTGCATATATGTGTTTGGTTCACTTGGTTTCCAAGTTCTTCTAAGAAAATTTGAATAAAAGAGGCTTCAATGTGATAGAGTGGTGTTCAGTATTCTGCTCTATAATTCTTCATGGTTGAAGCTATGCCCATGTAGTTTGGATGTGATGATCAGAGGTGTTCAAAGGTGTTATATATCTACAGTTTTAGGTTATGGATCATTCTGCAGTAGAAGATGTGTTTGATAGTATGTTTGTCTAGTAAAATAGGGTGTTTGGGAGAAATGAGTTTTCTCTACAATTCTCCATAGAAAAGGTTCTTAGCTTATAGATATGGGAACATTCTTACATTGAATTTATCTACCTTCCCTTGAAGTTTCAGGTGCTATGGTGCTCTGCAAGGTTGTTTGGTGTATTGGATGTTTGTGCTAGTGTGTCTGGTTGAACAAAATTAACGCTTTTTTAAGCTTCAAGTAGTTTTAGTAGTAGTGGTGAATATTTTGATGATGTAAAATATTCTGAGATTTTTTGGAATGTTGTTGTGTGGTCAGTGAGATGTTTCTAGACCTAGAGAGGTGTATTTAGATTCAATTTTTAGTGTTCGTACAGGTTTACAGGACCTAGTATGCTAGCACTAATTATGGTGAATGATTATTGTTTGTGGTGTTAAAAAGCATGTTGATATAGATTTGGGTCCTATTTAAGTAGTGGCATGGTTTGGATTCACTTCTTTATATTGTGGAAGTGTTTGGTGTCGATCTATTTGATGTTGCATAGTTGAGGTGAATATGTTTCCTTAAGGAAGACCTAATTGAGATTGTTGTAGGTCAGAGATGGTATAAATAAAACATTTTTTGTGTGAATGAAGTAGAAAATAGGTGTGATGTGAAATATGTGAAAGTGATCAAATGTGGTGATCTAAGTGTGAGCTTTAATTCCTATGACTCCCAAATGCAGTGAGTAGAAGGTGTCTACATTTTAGTCTATTTGATGAGTTCTTTGTGCTTGAGTGGAACTAGACCTTCAACATATGAGAGATGCATTGTTAGCAACTCAAATTGGCGGTGAACCAATCCTTCTTCTATTATTCTTTCTTCTAGATAGTGAATCCTTTGGTAGTGAGCCATCGATAGTGATCCTTCTTTACTATATTTGATATTGATATTACTTTATATTGTGAGCTAATCCTCACTATGGTTTTTCCCTTCTTGGGTTTTCCATGTAAATCCGGTGTTCTTATGTGTTTCAATTATTCTTTCCCATGTTTACATATTGCTAATACATAAGGGTTTAACGGTTATTAAGGGTTTAAGGGCTAATACAGATCTAAATGTTAATGATTGTTTTAATATTTTAAAGTACAATTGATTCACACCCCCTCTCAGTTGTCTTATGCATCTAACATAATATGTGTCTTGTCTCAATGGAAGTATAAAAAAGATGTGCCAAGAAGAATGAAAATGCCTATTTATCTATCCTTACATGACCACATATGTTGATAAAAATTGATTTATAATCAGACATAGACTGAAGAGATAAAAGATTATATAAAATTACCCAAGGATTTTTCCTTTCATAAAATATATGAGTATCTAAATTTGAATATTTTACACTTGATTTGATACTTTACAACTAGTTAGAATCAATGTGTATGTGAATTATGATAAATTTTAAATTTGAAAATCAAAGATCAAGGTTATAGGTGTAGTTGTGAACTAGGTTCAATGCCACTTAAAAACAAGAGGAGTAAGGGCTAGGTTTAGACAATTAGGGAATACAGACTTAGGTTCAAATCAAGTTCAAGTTGAATGCCAACTCTTGCATAGAAATATATTATTTGAGCATTAGATTATTATACATGGGACAAGGGATTAAAATAAGTGGGTAAATTCACTATTGATGCACTTTTCACCTCTATATTATGCAAATCTTAATAATAATATTAAAGAGATAAATATGAAATGTGCATGAAAATCTTACTAGAAAAAAAATTTAAGATGATAATGATATGTACCTTGATTTCTTAGGATAATTCTTGGTATGTATTAGATTCATTACAAGATAGATTTCCACTGGTAATTCAAATGGATCACAAAGAGTTCACCAAGGATCAAGTCTTGTTGAGTGTAACAACCCAATACCCTAAAAGGATTAGGCCAAGATCATTCCTCTAGACAAATTTGGTAGAATAGTTTTCCCTCAATCCTTGGCACTAATTTAAAATAGGTCAATTGTGTATGCACTTGGGGAACCCAATTCCTATAGGTTACAAAAGGATGTAGGTTTTTTATCTTGAGAAAATTATTTATAAATTTCAGAAGAAATTGAGGTATCATAGAAATTACATGTTTTCTTATCTAAATTGTATTATCATCTCCTTTGTAAAAAGTGATGAAACTTATATATACTATAAATAATTTGAAGGTGGATACAGCTAAGAGAATATGTAAAAATTACATGGAGAGAATGACATATTAAGGTATAAAGATGAAATTCCTTAAGCGACATCAAATTTCTATAGTCCATTATAGTTTTTGTGAGTGCTTGTGCCTATAATTATGTAGTAGTTCTTTGAATCAATATTTTGGATCATATGCTATGATCCATCATTGGATGAGGTAAATTTTTTGATGATGAATCACCTCTAGCGTGATCTAAAACATTGATTCAAGAACTACTAGATAATTATAGTAAGATGTGCTCACAAAAGTGAAAGTCCTTTATAAAGTATGTTGTAAAAAATCTTTCCTCCAAACATTCAAACAAAGAAAAATGATCAACATATGTTGCTTAATTGAATTTATATATCTACTTAAAAGAAAAACAATATGATGAAAGTTATCAAAGACATAGAGAGAATGGAGATAGCCTACATACCAGACTTGAACTTCCTATAAATCTCTCGATGAAACTTACAAATATAAGTAAAAAATCAAATTAAGAATTCATAATAAAATAAAATATCATTTAATTTCTTACATAATTAAATCATATAACTAAAATAAATTAAAGGTGGCTATTTATATAATATATTAAACTTGTGATTTAAATTTTTAATTAACAATTAAAGATATTATGTAATGATGATAGACAAATAAAATTAAAAATGATCACTTATAAAATGCACTAAACTCATAATTAATTTCTTAATAAAATAAATTTCATTAAAATTTAACATCATATAATAGTGGTAGACAAACATATAATGTTATAGATAGGTAATAAAGTTCAACATCAAGGAACTAAAGGTCATATCTTGATTATTTTTTTCAACGACAGAATAATATATGTTTATATCTACACTCAAAGGTAATTGTCTTATTGAGTTATAGTGATTTGACTTAGTAGTCATAAAGGGTATATGTGTCATTTGGAGAAAAGAAAGACTACACTTCTATGTCTAAAGGTAAAAATCTTAAAAATAAACTTTTATAAAGTTAAAGTTTAGTCTCTTTTGTCACAAATACGATTAATGTTAGCACAATTACATGTGGATAAATAAGTACTACGGTTCAAAACAATGTATTGATTTAAAAAAGTTTTTATAATATTTAAAAAAAATGATTTTTAAATATATTTTCAAAAAATAGTAAATATAATATAAATAATTGAGACAAAGAAGGCACAATGAAGGTACATGCATGGGGAGTAGATGAACAAGTCATGCCCTATCAAGGATGGTGAAGATGGTGACGACGGGGTAATAGAGAATGGAAAAGTAACAAGTGGCAATAGAAAAGGTTTCATTTTCTCACTATATCCCCTATTTCAATAGGAGTGGCTTTACCACTTTTAGTGAAGTAATTATCTAGCCTTGAAACTATAGTGGTTGTATAAACTCATAAAATTGTTTTCATAAATGTAGATATTTTTGTCGATCACAAATGTAGAGATTTTTGAAGTCACAAATCTTGAAAGCTAACCCTAATTAATCTCTAGTTCTAGTGGATAAAACCAATGGCTCAATTTCTTTGACTATTGAGGTTGAGTGCATTTCTAACTTTCATCCACCTTTATCTCTATCATAGAAAAATAAGTCATAAACCTATTTTTTTGGGGGTGATAATGTGATGGTATTAGATATAAATCATGTAGATTTCCATGTCCCAAATGTGAGCATTAAGTCAATAGAAAATGATATTGATAAATGGGCATTTCTTTTTAGATACACAAGGAAGCATTCACTAGCGAGGACTTTGTGACCTAGACAAAAAAAAACACCTAGTGCAATGTGGAGGTTTTAGAACAAATTTTATTGCTTAAGCAATTTTCTCAATTGATGATTTCAATTTTGTGCAACACAACCCCTAGGTTTTTAAGAAATATCTTATTATTCATGGCACCATGGGCCCCCTATTTTGATCCTAAAACTATTATCATCTCCAAAATATTGTGTTGGTTGTGGTTGTACAACCTTCCTCTAGTAAAAATAGAATTTGGACTTTGAATAATTTTATTTTAATCAAGTGGGTGTTTTTATTAAACTAGTTATAGAGTTCTAGAATTTGAATTTTCCTAGTGCAAGTATGTGAGGATTTGTGCCATGATTGATATTCCAAATCATATTACACAAAATATCATTTCTTACACCTCATAAGGAACTTGGACTTAGTTTTTAAATTTTGAAGGGTATTTCTTGAGATGATTCTATTGCAATAGAATTAGCTACAAATCTTGTGATGTTCTCATAAATCTTTCCATAGCTCTCTATTAATCAATCTTATAGAATGAGTGTGCAAGACAAGAAGCCTTGATGAAAGTTTTATTTGGCACAACCACAAGCAATTTTTTGACTACTCTCTCCTACCCCTCTCATGGCTTGAAAATGTTGATGGTAGATTTGGTTTTCTAACCATGCCCCTCATGAATATACTCAAGAAAATGGCATCAATGACCTCTATTCCTAGGCACTCATCAAATAGCAGCTCCTTGCACTGTTTAGTCTTTTAAGGATGAGAAAGACTCTTACCATTGTTTAGGATATGTTTTTAAAGATGAGGATTATTTCCTTAATGCATTATCAAAATAACAACACTTAGAGATGATGGACTTCCTTGATAATGAATAAGAACATAATTTCATCTTTGATACTACAAATGTTCCTCAAACTATGAGCAAGATTATGAAACCAAATTACAGTACTTTAGGTAAGAGAGAGGGAAGGAAAATATAAGCTAAAAAATCATGAATGGAAGCACACGACTTAGTGTATGCTAGTACATTATGGACCATAGATGCATTCTTCACAAGAAGTATGAAGAAGCATTCCTCAAGATTCTTTTGAGGCACTGATGAGACTTGGTAGGAGCTTTGGTCTTTTCTTTAACGATAATTGTATTAGTGATAGAAGATTTCCACAATCCATTCAAATATTATTGCCAAAATTTCTAGACTAGATTGTGTCTAAATTGTTGCATCAACGTTCCGAATCACACTTTGTGATTCATCGTCAGTATAAGAGAGCATAAGGAAAAAATGAATAGTTGCGAACGAAGAATGGAATAAAGAGAGAGAGAGAGAGAGAGAGGGAGGGAGAAGGGGGGAAGGTGTTGGCACAAGATTCAAGGTGTCAAGTTGGACCAACTTGACTACAAGACCAAAGAATTGGGTAGCAAACAAGGAAAAATAAGAAAGAAACAATTAATAAATTGACCAATCAAATAAAGATAAAAAAATAACCTCTATAAAATATACAAGCAAAGAACTTAAAAACATAATAAGGGAAACCCAAAGAACAATAAAAAACACTAAATAAATATAAAATAAGAAGGAACTACTTAAGAGAAATAAGAAAGAAACAAAAAAGAGAAAACCGGTAGGAACAAAAGGAACAAAGAAATTAAAGCAAAGAAGTAAAAGATAAAACAACCAAAGGACACCAAAACAAAAATAAAGGCAAAGATTAAAAACAAAAGCACAAATTAAAAAGATAACAAAGATATATATATAAACTAACAAGAAAATAAGAGAAGGAATAGAGCAAGAATTTAGAAATATAACAAAGATTATATATATCTATAAATATATATATATTGATATATATATATATACTCTTTGTTATCTTAGATTGTGGGTTTATTTTAGTAGTTTAGCTCTATCTTCATTAGGTTTAATTAGATTCTTAGTATTTTGGTGGTTTATTGGATATAATAGTCTCTCTTGAAAATATTATAGGATTTCCTATATAAAGGACTACATCCTCTAAGAAAAATTAACTATTTTTTATTTTATTAAGGGTTAGAGCCCTAATCTCTCACATCAATGTAAAAACATATTTATTAAAACTATTATAAAAGTACAAAGGTGGTGAGAAAAGAAGTTTATAAAAATATTATAAAGTGTTAGCAAATGAATTGGCCCATGATAAATATGTATCCTCTTTTTCTTGAGGTGCACTAGCCAAGTCTAACAGCTTTAGAAATATCACAATTATATTTGTGACTTTCCTCTGAATTAAGAGGTACAACTCCCTCATATGATTTAATGAATAATAAATGTGATTTTAACTAGAAAGCAGTAAAGGTGACAAACATCATCCCATAAAAATTTTTCTAATGCAAAGTAAACTCTAAAGATCATTAATCAACTAGCTCATAGACTGGAATGGTTAATGATGAAAGTGTATAAAAAAGGAAAACCTCCTAATTGCAATAAATGAAATAAAAGCAGCTGATTAGATTTCACACAAAAAATGTATTTGAATTATGCACATGACTCACAGATTAGTATGATCAACATTATGTTCAACTCACTGATTGTGATTTATTGCAATTAGAAATAAATGGACTCAAATAGAAAGAAATGCTTCTCCCTCGACTACAACATAGTGCACTCTCAGGAAACAAACCTTTTCTGAATCATTCTTCACCTAGATATAAGGGTCTCTTCTTTCTCTTTAGCAGTTACCAATCAGTTATAGTAACACTTTCTTGCCACCTAACTGTTAGTCTAAAAAATTAATAGTGGAGAAATAATAAATGGCCAAAATGATTACATTGCTAATGATAAGACTTCAAGCGATTTATGAGTATATCTTGATTGAACTCCTACCCCATGGCCATTGATTCTTGAGTGGTTTACATGCTTTGCATCCTAAGCATTAAATAACTATCGTAGGGTTGCGATGGAAATGCATGTACAAGTTGTCTAACTAGAAAACCAATTAGGAATGTAGCTTAAATTCCAATCATATCAACCATTAATTCCAATTGTATTACCATCCTATCACCTTGATCATCTTCATCCCAATGTCTCATCAACCTTCTATAAATTCAAAAAGCATCACCACACTTCGCCAACCTGAAATGTCAAATATGGCAAGTGCTCAAAGTGATGAAGTATCCATGAATGACTTCATTATCATTGAAGAGATTGAATGTAGCCCCCTCTTCAAGCCTTTATCTAACCAATTGAAGGAGGTCTTCATTATCCAGAGAAAAATTGAAGAGGAAGTGTTGTGTAGCATACTGGGAGATGTGTTTTTGAACTAGGTG
Source organism: Sequoia sempervirens (assembly GCA_007258455.2). Taxonomy (NCBI): domain Eukaryota; kingdom Viridiplantae; phylum Streptophyta; class Pinopsida; order Cupressales; family Cupressaceae; genus Sequoia; species Sequoia sempervirens. Next base: position 109,095,615 of record VDFB02047397.1, on the reverse strand, counting down.
CATGTGCACAATGCAACACTCCTAGAGCATTTTGTGTACACTATTTTTTGCACCTCCAAACATTATGATTGGGGGATGAGAGTAGTAGAGTGACTAGTTTAGCCTAAGTTTCTTCACCAAGTCAATGTAGCCATTGCTAGTCTCAACAACTTCCCATGAAGCAGACTGGTGGGAAATTCAATTTGCATTGCAACCATGACCCAAAATGAAGTCACCAAGGAAGTGGCAACCCTTCTTCGTGCAGGGTTGGTGAGGAATAATATGGGGCTATTAGCTCAATTCCTGTAGTCTCATGATAACTTGCTATCTCCTGCCTAGATAGAGCACCTCCAAGTGGTGGTGGAAGCAATTTGTGTGCTTATGCTTTCCATTTGTGCCTAAATAAATTATCATTTTGATACTATCTATCCCTCTTTGTAATTGACAGTGAATTTTGTATTTCCACCAACATATATATATAATAAAATAAACCATTTTATATTTCTAGCATTGCCTCTCTTTTTATGAGCAATTTTGTCTTTGATTTTGGTTAATTTGTCATGTCTAGCTAACATTAATTATTAATTTTTATATCAATGAACTTTTATTTAATTGGAATGCGCTTGGATAAAATAAACTGCATGGTGGCTTCTTTAGTTTCTTTGAAAATGTACTTGGGCAGTAATATAGGGAGTTCACAAAACTATACAACTCATCGCCGATAGTTTTAGAAACCATTTAAAATCCTGCCCAAGCTTGAAAGACTTCAAAAAATTATCATTGATGGTCTTTTCAATGAGTTCATGAACCTTAATTATGGACCACCAACCTTTCAAACAAATGAATTAGAGTATCTGAGAAGTTACAACAATACTCTAAAACACCACCCTTGAGAAAATAGAGAAGTAAATGACAAAGGGCAGTAAGATGGGAAGTTAGACAAGCTAGAGAAAACACCACCCAAGTTAGCGATAATTGACAAAACATCACCCATCTTAAGAATTAACCAAATTTTTACATGGGGGTGCTAATTTTTAAGAGGACTCAAAATATAGGTAACAATGTATTTGACTGGGGACAAGAACTAAAAAGGATGCAACCAAGAACCCACAAGTATTATGACTAGTCTTACATCCATTGGGCAAAAAGTTAAGCAAGAAGGAGAGACAAAAACCAAAAACCCAAGCAAACACAACCAAAAATGACACACCAAAGTGACTATATACAAGGTAGGTTGGCACCTGCCAAGGAGGAAGAGAAAGCAATAACCCACACAAAACCATTAACAGGTTGTGAGAAGAAAGACCCAAACTTTAAAAAGCATGTTAGTGTATGCAACTTCAAAAGCAAGGAAAAATTTTGAGTAGCCCAAAAATAAGTGTTGTAACTAAATAGAATACCAATCCCAATACTCCCAAATAGCCATCTCTCATCATAAAATTCCCCCTAGTGCAAATAGCCCTGCATGGAAGTTCCTAGAATTTTTTTGGCTATTTCATAAGACTTCATCATTGGGATAATTTCTAGTTCTTGGGACGAATTTGAAATTTTCATTCCCTCCATAATGGAAGAGCCTACTATTTTGTAGGCAACCACCTTATCATCATGGCCACATTGTGACTCTACCATTTTGATCTTTCACCACTATAGTATCCTTCCCTTTACTACCAACTAAGGAATGAACAACCTCCTTTGTTGATGACTCTGATAGACCAAACCCTATTTCTTCAAACATGAGATTTTCATCAGTTTCAAATTCCTCAAACATGAGGAAGGGATTTGAACTAATCAACCATCCTAACCCACCCCTATCTTTTTTGTTTAAAGGATCTTCATTATTCCCTCAATTGCATATGCAACTCTATCAACAATATCCTCAAAGGTAAAGGCCTCATATTTAAGAATAAAGAGATAATCAAATACTTGATCTTTACTATCAGACTTATGAGGGGAAAAATTACTAGCAAGGATAGATGGATGAGTAAATTAAGATGTGGAAGCATACCTTCCTTGTGGTGTCCAATCTTCTTCATCACTTGATGAGCTAAGTTCATGTTCTAATTCAATTGAAGTGTTTAGACTATATGCTTGGGCATACCAACACTAATCATCCTTCTTTTCATCTTTGTTCCTTTTAGGTATGGACTGTACGTCATTCAATATTTTCAAATTCATCCTTTCTACAGTAGGATGAGTTATTTGTAACAATTGGGAGTCTAGAGAAACTACAAGCAGATAGTGAGTGATCAATAGTAGGCTTGGTATAGTCATTAAGCTTCCATTTTCCTACTATAATCAAATCATCTTCAATATTTACTACTTCAACTTAAGCTTGTTCAATCCCAAAAATCTTATCTCCTTTCAAAATGAGCTAGACATCTAGGTTAAGAGTAGAAGTAAATATGTGGAATTGAGTTACTTTACTTGGTTGTTCTGGTGTAGGAATCTAATAAAGAGATTGATTGAATTGATAAACAAAATCTCTCATAGGTTCTCTTCTTCCTTTTATAATTTGGAAGAATTTTCAAAGTAGAGAAACAACATTAATAGGACCCTTGAAGTGCTATAATTTTTTGTGTGTGTAGGATATCCCAACTAGTTATACATCCCTTCTCTAATCCTCTAAACCATTTGGCTACTTTCTCAACTAGACTATCAACAAACAGCCTTACAAAAATGTCCTCTTCTTGAACTCTCAGGATTTTGCTTACTACAGTCATAGCCAAAACATGATCTTTTGGGTCTTGAGTGTCACTACTAGAGAATTTGGGGAATATTTTACTTGAACCACATGGCAGGTCATTGCATCATGTTAGGGACAAAGGTCCAACATAGTTACCCCATGGTATGAAATCCATTGATGTTTAGAGCCGCCAAATCCTAACAAAGTAAAGAAAGGTACACCTAGGTTATTGTCTAGGTGGTGATTGAGCTGGAGGGTGATTTTGCGGCTGATTAGGATGTTGATTTAGGTGTGGATTGAGATGATGGGGTGGGTTGTCGTAATACTCAAAGACCAATCTTGGGGGACATTCAATCATTGGTATAGCTGGACTTCTAGCACATTCTTCTTCTTCCTCCAAGAAAAAATCAACTCACATATAATTTGTTGTGCTCCTTCTATACCTCCAAGTGAGTGTGTTTAATTGTGATATGATATCCTCCTACTCTGTTTTCATCCAATCTAGGTTAGGTTGAAGTACAAGAAACACATCATTATGGGGAAGTACCATCTTGCTACATGACACAATGGTGAATTTTTAGAAGCTACAATCTTCCCCAACAGAGTTGCCAAAAATTTTAGTGAATGAATTGGCCCATGATAAATATGTCTAAAAATAATAACTCTTTTTCCTGAGGTGCACTAGCCAAGTCACTAACAGCTTTGGAAATGTGACAATTATATTTGTGTCTTTACTCTAAATTATGAGGGATAGCTCCCTCATATGATTTATTGAATGATAAACGTTCTTTCAATCATAAAGTAGTAAAGGTGACAAACATCAGCCCATAAAAATGTTGCTAATGCAAAGTAAACTCTAAAGATCATTAATCAACTAGCTCACAAACTGGAATGATTAATGATGAAAGTGTATAAAAAAGGAAAACCTCCTAATTGCAATAAATGAAATAAATGCAATTGAATAAATTTCACACAAAAAATGTATTCAAATTATAGACATGACTCACAGGTCAATACAATAAACATTATGTTTAACTCCCAACTAATAAATTGTTAGTTATTTCAATTAGAAATAAATGGACTAAAAAAAAAGAAATGCTTCTCCCTCGACTACAACACAGTGTACTCTAAAGAATCAGACCTTTTCTAAATCATTTTTCACCCATATATAGGGTTCTCTTCTTTCTCTTTAGCAGTTACCAATCAGTTATAGTAATGCTTTCTTGCAACCTAACTATTAGTCTAGAAAATTGATAGCTAGGAAGTAATAAATGGTCAGAATGATTACATTGCTAATGATAAGACTGCAATTGATTTCTAATTATTTATTGATTGAACTCCTTCTCCATAGCCATTGATTCTTGAGAGGTTTGCGTGCTTTGCATCATTAAATAAATGTCGTAGGGGTGTGATGGAAATGCATGTGCAAGCTACCCATCCAAAAAACCAATTGGGAATATAACTTAAATTCTAATCATATCAACCATTAATTTTGACCACATTACCATCCTATCACCTTGATCATCTTTAGCCAAATGTCTCATCAACCTTCTATAAATTCAATAGACATCACCACACTTCGCCAACCTAAAATTTCAACTATGGTGAGTGCTTAAAGCGATGGAGTATCCATGAATGAATTCATTATCATTGAAGAGATTGAATGCAAACCCTCTTTGGGCATTTATCTAACCAATTGAAGGAGGTATTCATTATCCAGAGTGAAATTGAAGAGGAGGTGTTGCGTACCATACTGGGAGAGGAATTTTTGAACTAGGTGCATGTGCATAATAAAACACTCCTAGAGAATTTTTTGTACACTATTATTCACACCTTCAGGCATCATGATTGGGCAATGAGAGTAGTGAAGCGACTGGTCCAACCTAAGTTTCTTCACCGATTCAATGTAGCCATCACTAGTATGAGAAACTATGCATGAAGTGGACTGGTAGTTGACACCATTTGCATTGCAATTGCGACCCAAAATGAAATTATCGAGGATGTAGTAACCCTTCTCCATGCAGGGCTGGTGATGAATAACATGGGGTTGTTTTCCTAATTCTTGCAGTCTTATGAGAACCTACTATCTGTTGCCCATATAGAGCACCTCCAGGTGGTGGTGGAAGCAATCTGTGTGCTAATTTTTTCCCTTTGTTCTTGAAGAAATTATCATTTTGATACTATCTATCCCTCTTTGTAATCAACAGTGAAGTTTGTATTTCCACCAGCATATATATAATAAAATATACCGTTTATATTTTTGGTGTCGTCTCTCTTTTTATGAGCAATTATGTCTTTGATTTTGGTTCATTTACTATATTTGGATAGCATCAATTATTAATTTTTGTATTATTGAGTTTTTATTTAACTAGAATGTGCCTTGATAAAATAAAATGTACATGGGCGGTAATATAGGGAGTTCACAAAACTGGACAACACACAACTGATAGCTTATAAACCATTTAAAATCCTACCCAGGTGTGAAAGACTTCAAAACTTGTCATTAATGGTCTTTTCAATGAGTTCATGAACCTTGAGTATGGACCACCAACCTTTCAAATGAATGACTTAGAGTATCTGAGAAGTTACACCAATACTCTAATACATCACCCTTGAGAAAATAGAGAAGTAAATGACAAAGGGTGGTAAAATGGGAAGTTAGACGAACTAGAGAAAACACTGCCCAAGTTAGTGATACTTGACAAAACACCACCCATCTTAAGACTTAACCAAATTTTGACATGGGGGTTCCAATTTTTAAGAGGACCCAAAATCTAGGTAACATAAAGAACCCATAATAATATTGTAATGGTGAAATTTGAATACCCATGTCAATTCTCATTTAGTTTTATGCTTATTTGGGAGAATGTATTAATGTAGTTACATATTACAAAATTGTGCAATCTTATGAGAAAATGTGCTCCTTCCATAAATACTTCATCCATTTCCATTTTCACATATTATCTACTCTTCAATATAATATCACATATGCTAAATATTTTGGAAAGAACCCACACAACTCCATTTGGACCAACTTGAATACCAATCACATCATTGTTCCAAAGTTTACAAAGACCATAAGGATTATGATCATAAGCTCTTGATAATGTGTCCTAGAAAATAACCAAAACTATAGGCCTTAAATCTAGTGTTCTATCTCTATCATTTCCTTTTCTTTTCCTCGGAGTAATACTAAGATGTTTCATTTTAAACCTTATCCACCAATATTTATCTATGAGTCCATTCTTGAATGGGTACAACCTTGTTCATTTTTTTTTTGCAACTTCTACCTTTATATTGATTATTTCAATCTAATGTCTAAATTACTTGCCATGATCCTAATATGATATATTACTAAGGATAATCACATGTGGCATGCTTAAATCTAACATCAATATTAGTTAATACACTAATACCTCTTAATTATGATGAAGGGGTATGCCCCTACATAGTTTTAGCCTATAAGGAAGAGAAGTCTCTCCCTTATCATCATATCACACAATATTGAATTCATATATTATTATCTAATTATTGGAGGTCTCCCCCTCAAAGTGGTCTTATATATATATTTATTTTTACAAATATTTCCAAGAAATATAACAAGTGGTATCAGAGCTACGATTTAGGTCAACATTTTTGTTTCCACCATAATGTCCAAACCAATGCGACTTTGGATCTAATTTTTTTTAGGTTTTGAGGTATGCATTATTTAGGCTCTAAAAAAAATCATTCTTTGAAGGTAAGGTTTCTAAAATTTATTAATATTTTGTGTTTTTCATTAACTTGCTCTATAGGCCGCAATTTTTAAAAATTAGAAAAAAAACACATTCTTGGAAATATTATAAAAAATTAGGTAGGGTTAGTTATTTGTAATTTAATATTAGAAATAAAATAAGTTATTTAATTTAGTGGTCAAATTTTAGTCAAAATTTTGATTAATTTTCTCTATAGGCTACAATTTTTAGATTTTTTTTTAAAATATATTTTTTGAAATCTTATCAAAAAATTAGGTAGTGTTAGTTTTTTAAAATTTATTTTTAGACATAAAATATATTCCTTTATTCAGTAGTCTAAGTTTGGTCCAAACTAAAACATTGAATTCTCTCACACACCAAATACTTTGCTACCTTAATAAATCTTAAAATAAAAACATAATTAAAGCCATGCCATCTTTAGGATTAGAAGACCTTTCATCACATACAAAATATAAGGAACTATTTTATTTTCTACCACCTAAAATAAATTCTCAAGGACATGAAACAATGATACATTTCATTTAGGATAGATTGTTTGACTTGTTTGTAAAATCTTAAATGAGGGTTTAGATAGGTTTACAAAGTATCTATTATAAAAAATAAAGTCCAAAAAAACCACCAAGGTGTTTACAACCCTAATAAACCAAATCAAGGGATAGGATAACCTTTTCAAGGTCAATAATTATACCAACCAAGAATAAACATTCATAAATGTGATGGTACAAATGTAATTTCATGGATAAGCATTAAAGAACAACAATTTAAACTTCACAATATACCAAATAATGTCATGGTTGACATAGATTGACTACATTTAGATTTAGGAACTTACCAATAGTACAAATGGAAGATGAGTGACACATAAGGACAATTTTTTTGTTGGCAAGAATTTAGTAAAGAATTAAGAACCTTCTATGAGCAACCATGCATTGGAAGCTATTTTATCTAAATAACAAATTTAAAATAATTAAGGTTTATATCTAAATATAGTGTTGAGAATTTAAAATTGATACTTTGAGGTTCTGAGTGACGCCTTACCAAAGGCTACAATTATACATCAATGGAATTAGGGACCAAACTCAACATGATGTTCATTTGTTGGAACCTTGTATAGTTAAGAAATCTATGCAGAAATATTTGCATATTGATAAACAAAACATCACCAAAGGTGAAACCATGAGAGTAATTGATAAAAATATGACTAATCCTACTAGCAAAAACATGGACAATATTTTTTACCTAAGAGAAATTAGTATGCTCTCTCCTCAACAAGATTTAGCAAAAAGAGGAAAATATATATGTTGGAATTGTGATAGCAAATGGTCAAGGATTCATAAGTGTTCTAGTAGTGAGAAAAATAATAAGGTTGAAGAAGAGGGAGAAGTACCTAAAAAATAATAAAACATAAACTTAAGAATGAGGATTCTAAGGAAAAAGAAAACACTACTATCTCCCTACTTTCATTGAATGGAAAAATGCACCACAAACACACAAAGTAATCAATATTATAAAAAATAAAAATGTGAAAGTGCTAGTTGATACTAGTAATACACAACTTTATTGATAGAGGACTAGCTAATGAGCTCAATTATTTTTTATTCAATCTCTAATTTTCAAGTCATGATAGATGAGGGGAAACAACTACCTTGTGGTTGTAAATTTCATCATATAAAACTCTCAATGGAAAATCATTAACTAGATTAAATAAAATCAATATCCTTATTAGGGGAGTGGATGTAGTTTTGGGTGTACAATGGCTTAATCAATTAGGAAAAATATGTTTCAATTTTCAATACGTATCCTTGGATTTTAGGCTACATGATAAAAGTATGAACTTCTAGGAATATAATCATCACCAAGTGAAATCATTAGCTCCCATAGGATGGATAAATTACTCAAAAAAGGTTTGTATAATATAGGGGAAACATTACATTTTATAGAAGCACAAGATAGGATAACTCAAGATCAACCAAAAATTCAAGAGATTATTCAAAACCACCAAGTACTTCAAGAATCCAAGGTTGTACATCTAATTAGAGACCATAATCATGACATTGAACTAATACTGCGAAGCATTGTTCATCCAATTTTTTTTTTTATCTCCTATGCTTATTCTTAACAAAAAGGATGATCCATGGAGAATGTGGTCACATTATAAGAAGCTAAAAAAAATCACTCATAACATAGATAAGTTTCATATTCCTATTGTTAATGAATTGGAATA